>QGMI01000361.1:0-34184 GCA_007821535.1 Lachnellula occidentalis
GCGTACTAACGGAGGCAAAATGATACCCATACATACGACACGACGTACAGGATTTATGGACTTATCCTCTGCTCTCCACGTGATTTGTCTATTTCTCTCCCCTTCGGCCAATACGAGGGCAGTCATTCCATTGCAAGCGCAACGCACACCACCGAATATTCGTGTCTGCAAGCGCAGTACAGTATTTAACACGAGACGCTGCCGTTCTTCGCAATCAAGATACAATGCTAAGAGCTAGATAACTTAACTGCGGCGAGTGTCAAGTTTCTGGCAAGCACTTATCGCCTCCGAGTTTTCTAGTCGATGTTCTTTTGATTCATTGTATGTACTTTCCTCACCGTGCCACGGACTGTGGATTTGCTTTTGGCTGGACTTGTTTGCTGTCAATCTACATGCTGCTGTCATTTTATTCATTCGTTCGTTCGTTTATTTAGTGACACGGGCACATTTTTCCATCTATCCTATTCTTCTGTGCCTGGACATTACGTCTTGCCTGAGAAATTATTAGTTTTTGTATGCTCGAGTTCTTTCCTTCCGTGGTTGCTGGAGTGTGTATAGTTGATTGTGTCGTGTTCTTTATGGTGCTTTTCTTTCGATTCGAGGTGTTTCTTTTATAGTTCCAGCCTGTGGGGAAAAGGAGAAGCAGTGATTTAGTTAGTGAATGAGGAAGCACATGGATGGGCGGTGCTATGATGTTTTGGTCAGCGAGTTATTCCGAATATCGTCTATTTATTGTCCATATTCTCTTGTAAAGAAAGTCTCCTTCATGGCTTATAGTACGATGATAGTAGTGTTACACTAGTGGATGTGGGTTTTGACTTTCGTAGAGGATCTAAGATACGTTGTGAGGAATTGGCATGAAATGTGTTGCTTTTTACTACACCTGCGTTTTTTATCTAGTACGTTGGTTTGATTGAACGGTTTGCTGTTATTTTGGATTTACAGTCGTTCTGGCGCTTGTTTGTAGGGGTTGGATCGGTGAATGAATCACTTGATTTTTTTGGGATAGGTAGGTGTTTGACGTCTCATTTGTTCGGTGCGAGGCTTTCAGATAACGTGAATGGAATTGATAGATTTGCTCGTTAGCACGAGCAAGCAATGAAGGGCCTGATAAAAAGTGTTGTATGATGACGCTTTCCTTGAGGAGAAGAGCTGTGTTTTATAGGGATTCAGCGGGGTGGGTTTGTGGTTGTTGGAATGGTTCGCTAGCTAGCTTTTCTTGATGGTTCGAATTCAATGTTAGCAGGTTTTATGATATGGCGGATGCTGAAATTGAGAGATAGCAGCTATTGGAGCCTTTGATCATATTTCTTCCTACAAGGCTTGTCTTGTCCAAATTATGGTAGCGGCCCGGCCAATACGGAAGCCAGATGCTCTGCTTATATACTGGAGACGCTTTCCAGCTTCACATTAAAGATTCACGGACGCACACAGCATACAGAACTTGTGACCAAAAAATTATTCAACTTACGTTAAGAGGAAAACCTACTGGGTTGAAAAGCAGTGCCTGGTTAGCCTTCAAACCAGGTACAGCAAAAGTGAAGAGTGTCTCTGACGCTAATGTACCTGATTTGGAGGACCACGCTGTCACAAGCATCTCGTACACGTGACATGGCACTGGTGTCACTAGCCTGTATATGAGGACTTCTCAGGGTCTCCTTCCTAGCTCTCCAGGCCTCCACGTTCCCAATTTGTGACATCCACCAGACCTCACATTCCTACGCGATACACGCCTCGTCCCCAAAAATCAAGCCTTCGCCTACAAGTAAAGTCAACATATTGGTGTATCATACAACATGTCGTACAAAACGTCACCGTTCCATTGGCCCTATCATTCGTGGCGGAGTAAGCCATATACGGATGCTTGCATGCATGGAAATTATGCCCGACCTCGTTGCTCGCTCAGCCTACAGACGACGGACAATTTCTGTCTTTCATCTCCACGACTGTGGTTCACTAAACAGTTACATATAGTATCGAGTGGTGCACCCATTTCGAGCAGTAGATGCAAGATTGCCCGCTGCTGACATGGATATGCAGGCGCCGAAATGGGTTGAAGACTTTCAGCCTTTTGTCGCCCAGCTGCGGCTGCATATTATCGGGACACAGGATCTTTTACAATGTGTCGACCCGTATATTATTTGCATTTACGATCATAGTGAGGCATTCCTCGAACGCAGATTGCAGGCACCAGGGGCTGTGGGGCATGGAGCTACAGGTGCTACGAGAACAACCACCCAACAACGGCAGGAGATGGAGCCGTTGGCGTTCTCGGAGAATTCCGGCAGTCATAGATGGAATGCTTTACAATCATTGTACTGGCTCTATGTTCATATCTCAGAACGGTGACTGACTTTGCGCAGCGATGTACGCGACACCTCGTTACCTGTCGAAATCTACATTTTCGACCGGGGAAACTTTGACACTTTTCTCGGCCGAGCTCGATTCTTGCCATCAGCAAATAGTCAAATCAGAAAACCAGTCTGGATAGATCTCGAGGGCCGAGAAAACTTCGAGGAGGTCTTCGGGAGATTGTTAGTCGGCGCATGCTTCTTGGAGAACGGCCCTAAACGCTGTACGGAGGACTTCGTTCTGCTGAACCTCTCGGCCACACCGAGTAAGTCGAATTTCCGTATAGTTTATGGCCCAGTTGACTCTTTCTAGGTGTCTATTTGGAACGGGACAACCGTCTAACGTTTGCCTCGACGACAGTTGCACATCACGAGGCCAAGTACTTGACTCTTCGCAAAAACATTCGACCTAATGGCTTCGTCTGTCCACTAAAAGGTGTCCTCTCTCAACCGGCCGGTATAGACCTTTACGTAGACGAATCACGAGGAGGACCCTTCACCAGCTTGTATAAGGATCGTATGCCAGATGGATCCAAACTAGATATAGCAAGGTTCTATTTGGCGGAAATAGTTTCAGCACTTGATGACCTGCAGGAGTGCGATGCTGGCCCTATCTACTTCAACATATTTGATATACATCTCGATAGTCTTGGCCATATCGCTTTCAGAGACTTCAACTACTGTGTAGTGGATACCACTACAGACATTGGGGACTTGGAAAATCTGGAGTACATGGCGCCAGAAATTCTGTGTGCTGAATGCTGCTACCCGAACACTATTTTCTGGAGCTTCGCAGTTATTATGTTTCAGATTTGCTGCGGCAGGACTCCTTTTATGTCGCAATATAATCATCAACTAGTCGAATATATTTGCCAAAATCAAGTCCACCTTATGCCGGATCTACTTGGGATAATGGGAGCAAATCTAGTCGAGAGCCTGCTGATCAAGGATCCAAAGAAGCGACTAGGGGCAACGCATGGGATAGAAGAAGTGAAAAGTCATCCGTTTTTTGCAGAAATTGACTGGGTGAAGCTTCGGAGACGAGACATAATCCCACCTTTCAAGCCGAAACCTACAGAGTCTTCGAACCAAGAATTTGAATTCCTTATGCCACAAGAACTAGAGACATCGGCACGTCGAGAAGATGGACATGTTACTGTGCCATACAGTTCCGAGCTTTCGCATGGAAGCTTGTCATCCTACAAGACAGCAAAATCTAGCTTCGGGCCACCATCAATCTATGCAACACCCACAGCATATCCAGATATTTGGTCTGCAGGAAGCGGTCCATCTGTCGGAAGTTTCCTCAAACAGATGTTTAAAGCGGAAAGAGAAAGGGAACGCCGACTCAAACCAGAATTCGCAGATCTTGTCCGCGAGAGAGGTCTGCAACTACCACTCTCCGAGGAAATCAATTGGTCCGGGCGAGGACAGCATGTGGAATTTGGAATCGCACAAAAGTTACCAGTGAGAGAGCTAAATGCTATTGGCCATGGAGGCTCAGCCATGGTGGACAGTGTGTTGTGTAGACGAGTAAAACTTGCGAGGAAAACCATGATGTGTACACGAAGGCAGAAATTGGAGACAATGATTAATGAGGTGGAACACTTGCAAGCGCTTCGGCATCCACACATTATACAGCTCGTTGGCAGCTACTTGCAAGGGAGGAAGTTCGCCATACTTCTGTATCCAGTAGCTCAGTGGAACTTATCGACGTTCCTTGAGCTCTGTCATGATACTGAAACTGGACAGGAAATGGTGAGCGAACAGGCTATTCTGCAAGCTACGAGCCCTACCAGGATTCTTCCAGTGTATCGCACATGCCATGGCCTACATTCACGCAAATACCATCAAGCACATGGATATGAAGCCGCAAAACATTCTTGTGCGTGGCAACTTGAAAGGTATAAGCTTATTCACGGTCTACATGTAAGTTCCTTTCTCTCTTTAATGCATCTCACACCAACACCAGCGCTAGAGCAGATTTTGGAATCAGCAAAAAGTTTGCTGCCGACGAGCTGTCTCAAACTAACAGCTTGGTTGCCTTGACGAGAAAATACTGCGCCCCTGAAGTCTACGATGGAAAACCACGGGGCAGAGCCGCCGATATCTTCTCACTTGGCTGCGTCTTTCTCGAAATCGCCACGGTCATTCAATCTTGCTCTCTCGATGAGTTTGCTGAATTTCGTTCTCATCGTACTAACCCGCGTGATTTCAACGACGACGAATCATATCACGCGAATCCGAACAATGTTTTCAAATGGATCGACAAGCTCCGCGCCATACCGCGATTAGAATTGATACAGAGAGAAAGAATAATAGAAAAGCTGGATCTTATGCAACAGATGCTGAAATGGAATCCAGATGAGAGACCAATTGCCTCGCAAGTCCTTCACCAGTTGGGCGGACCTAGAGACTGCTGTGTGAAAGAGCGAGAAACGTACGTGGTTGAAGAAGAATACTTTCCTTCGGGAGGAAAGCAAGAGCATTCAGAGGACGCGCGGGCTTCGCATGTTGTCATACCTGCTCCGCGCAGCTAGAGTATATAAAGGTTAAGCGCCGGTCTCTCAATCTCTTAAGCCGATACATTAAGTCTTGAGATGGATATAGGAAAAGGATGTTCCCGATTTTAGAACCTGGCATCAGGTGTCTGAATCATTCGAAGATCCGACCGGAGGGTCGGACTTGCCTCCCAATACTACCACCCAGAGTCAGATTTCGCGCTCCGAAGTCCCGACTTCCGAAAGATACTACGAGATTTATTGCAATTATTGGAATGCAGGGTTGCGGCTGAGGACAGCTATTTCAAGGAGGATTCGCGACGCTGGTAAGATGTTGCGCGGTAACGAATCATATGCAAAGGCTCCTAGATCCTGCCCCACTTAGAGGGGCATAGGCACCACAAGTCTTGCCAGCGGGATTGTATGAAACCACCGACCGATATCAGTGCCTCATGAATAATCTTCAGCGGATTGGATTCTTGTATCTATAAGTATGTAAGGCTTTCCCAGTAAATTTTCATATCAGTTCAATTCGATTTCCTACACTTCACGCCACCCACCATACAAAGAACAAAATTACAATACATCAAACCTAAATCTCACCTTTAATACCTCACACGAGTCTCGATAATACCTATCATGCCTGCCGTAAAAATTGCAATCATAGGTGCCGGTCCAGCTGGATTAGTATGTCAATTCTGTCCTCCATTTCACAGTTTTCAAAGGGGTCTGCTTAAGACAGACAGCCACTTTCAAAGCTAAACTCCAACTCTCGAGTCATCCCTTGAACATATACTAAGTCATTAATTAGACACTAGCGCGAATACTCCAACAAAACTCTATACCTTGCACAGTATATGAAGCCGAGTCCTCACGCAACAACCGCAACCAAGGTGGGACACTAGACTTACACCCTAAAGGCGGACAACTAGCTCTCAAAGAAGCTGGTCTCCTGCCAATATTCCACAAGCATGCCCGTCCAGAGGGAGAAGCGAGTAAGATTGTAAAGTACGATGGGTCTGTGCTCTGGGACGATAATGTCATGGAACCTTGGAGACCTGCGGCAGAAGGCGAGCAGGAGAGACCAGAGATCGATAGAGTTGTCTTGCGAGATATTCTGATCGACTCGCTTGACGAAGGATCTCTCAAATGGGGAAAGAAAGTCCTCGGGGTTGCGGAAAACGAAAAGACAAAGGGGAAATTCAACGTCTCTTTTGCCGATGGGAGCATGGAGCAGGATATCGACCTGCTCGTTGGTGCAGACGGTGCGTGGTCGAAAGTCCGGCCTCTTCTCACGTCCGAGAAACCTTTCTATTCAGGCATCACGGCCATAGAACTCTGGGCCTTGGACGCCGAGAAGAAAAACCCGTGGTTATCGCAGTATGTCGGCCAGGGAAGCGTATTCATGTTCGACGAAGGCCGAGCCATCATGTGCCAGCGCCAGGGCACCGGCGCCATCCGCACCTATGCCTGTGTGCGCCGCCCGGAATCCTGGACCAAGGAATGCGGCATCGATTGGACAGCTGCTGATGCCCGCGAGCGTCTCGTAGCGGAATACTTCAACGACTGCGGAGCGGATCTCAAGCGCCTGATTCTCGAAAGCCGAGACGAGATCATCCCGCGCCAGACGTATATGCTGCCTGTAGGTGTGAAATGGGCTAGCGATGCGTGCGCTGGCGTTACTCTCCTGGGCGATGCGGCGCATCTGATGACGCCTTTCGCAGGCGTGGGTGTTAATGTTGCAATGGCCGACGCGTTGGAGTTGGCTAAGGCTATTATTGCGAGGAAGGAGAGTATAACGGCGAAACTCGTGAGCGATAGGAATAATGTCGCTCGTGCGATTGAGCAGTATGAGAAGGCTATGTTTGAGCGGGGAGAACAGGCTGCTGCTAAGACGATGCATGGCTTGAAGGGACATTTCAGCGCTACTGGATCAGAGGAAAGAGCGGGCAGGATCAAGAAAGGGTACAATATGATTATGGCACAGAAGATGGAGAAGAAACAGAAGGACTAGCAGCTATCATGACGAGATCTATAGGGAGTTATACCCATTTCGGCGGTCTGGAAATCTGGAAGCTGCCTTGATAGTAATGAATTGATGATTTCTCCGCATTATTGCTCGAAAAGACACAAGCATTAACATGCCAAACATAGGCGTAGCCAAGGACATTGAGATAACACAACGACTACGTGAAAGTGACGCAACCGCTCGAGCAAACAGTCTTTGAAAATAGCAAAGGGATCTTCGATTTATTTTGGATCAATGTTTAAGCTCCCGCTCGACTCAAGCTCCAAGATATACCTACCGTGAAAGCCAACGAAAGCGAAAGATGAAAAGAACAAACGCATTACATGCCTACTCATTGAAAGGAGGGCTCAGCTTCCCCAAACATAACCACAGCGCTGTACTCAGATATGAAAGCGCATACGCCGTCCAAGTCAAACGCAAAATCCCAGACGAAGCGAACGCATGCACCCCGGCTTCTTTCCCCACGATATTTAACACCACCACAGCTTGATCTTGCACCGCTGTGACGATGGCGGAAGAAATGAGGAGGAATGTGGTTGTGCCCTGTGTGTGTGTGAGTTGTTGAGTACTTCTTATTAGGGTTGGGGATGAGGAGAAGTGACTCACGACGGTGAAAAGAACCACAAGATGACCTATCAAGCCATTTGCAAAGGCAAGCAAGCCTACCAGACAAGCGATGCCTGTCCACACTGCACCCATTACGTAGAATATGAACGCGACGTGTAGTTGCAAGTTGAATCGTTCCTCGAACTGTGCCTGTGCTTCGGGAAAGAAGGGGATGTCTGCGATTGTTGCGTTGCTATGGTGCGGATCCACATTGATAGCGGAGATGATCTGGTCGACAGGTTTGAATTTTGCTGAGTGGAGGAGTCAGAAGGCAGTAGTGAATGGAGGATCTTTGGACTTACAATAAGAAGAAGGCTTTGTGCAGTGAAAGTTCACTAGCTGTCCGCCGCTTGGTACTGGATAATCGCCGGAGCAATAGCTCTTCAAGTAGATCCTATAGACATCGTGAATGGCGGGGATTTGCCCGTGCTGTTTTTCGTAAGCGGTTTTAAGAGCCGAGGTGTCGATGGTGATAATGGGGTCTTCTTGGAGGAAGGTCGTATCGTGGCCGGCTTGGATGCAGACGATGGTTAAGACCAGGACTGTGAAAGTCGTGGACCAAGAGATAAGGGCCAATAACATGGTGGAGGGAATGAAGTGTTAACCGAGGAGTTGGCTGTTGAGAATCGAGTAGCTGGAAGTGGGTTTTCAAGAAAGATGCAAGAGAGGAGGAAACAACCAAGTTCTGTTTGCATTAGGAAACCAAAAGTCTTACTGTGTTTGTCCCGGAAGAGGGTTTATAAACACATGATTCGCTTAACTAGCTTTCAAACAGGCTGTGATTAACCAGTATGACTGTATGCCAGAATCCGCAGGTATATATTGTCTGTTTTGACATGTTATGACTGGGCCGTAACACGGCACTACGACCCCCGGCCACAGAGGGTCGCCAGGAGCTCCAGAGTAGCTCCATAAATCTCAACAACTCTATATTTGTGTCATTCACCAGAAAGGAGGCTCTAAAACAGAAGGAGGTGTAAGACTGATTGTAGAACTAGCCAGATTTTGAAATTTAATCAGACCGATCAGGGACAGGACTTCAAGGTTGGCAGAATTGAAAAGCGACAGAAGAGACGATATGAGGATCAGGAATTCGCTATATTTGCAGGCTCAACTTCTTTGTTGGCAGCAAGCTTCACTTCGCATTACCAAACAAAATCAGTTGATGCGGACTCAAAGACACAACCATAAAAAAGGAACAGATCACAACATGATATAGATTGAAACTTGTAGGACAAGGTATCCCAGCTAGGATTCATATTTGGCCCTGTTCATTGTTCTTGTCTTTCGTTGCGCGTCTCTGGACATGTTGAGAAGTGATGTCTCTAGCACAAAGAGTCCAATACCGGGCGAAACTTAGCCCCTCAAGTCGAGAAGCATATCCCCCGCCAACAGATATCTGGATGATGGAAATAATCCCTCTGCTGCTGTCGGAATCTTTGGCAACTGTGCCCAAACGACACCGTGACTTGATACAGATCTTACCACTAACACATCTGCGCATATCAGCTGTTGAAAAGATCGCTCAGCTCAGCCCAACGCCTTTCCGCCAAGCTCACAATGCCCTTGATCTCGAGCGCTCCAATCGTGGTGCCTCCGGCTTTGGAGATGCCCAACATCTTCGTCTTCCCACTTCCACAGTCTATAACCACCGTCACAGATTCTTCACATAATCCCTCCTCAAATGTATCGGGGTCAACCAAGATCCAGTATCTATGATCCTTTGCTTGCTTTTGTTCTTTTGCTTTGAATACCAGCGACGTAACAGCGATTGGCAGGCCTCTCAGCTGTAGCTTCTTTGACTGTGCTACCGAGTCCTCGCAAAGTATCATCTCCCGATCCGCATCCCAGTATGCCTTTGGTAGTCGTACATTCTTCAGCGCCGAGATAACCGCTGCCCATGCTGCATCGAATGGGTTGCCGTCTAGAGAGATGAACAAAATGTCGATGTAGAGCGTCCAAAATGCCTTCACTACCGGCTCGGGGGCATCCTCCTCATCATCCTCGTCCATTCTATCACGGTCGCTGAGATCCGGTGGCTGGTACCAAATCCTCAGATCTTCTCCATCGACCAATCCACTGGAATGTAGCAACGAATATATCCTCGTGCTCAGACTCTGCGCAAGCGTACTGGGAGGTTGACCTGGCATGAAAGCAGGGGAACATCCTGTTGCCAGCTCGATGTTCGGTACCAGTAAATCTAACTCCTTTGCCTCATTGTATCCTGCCTTCGACGACGGCGCTGTTGTCGATTTGTCGACGCGGTAGCCTGCCACATTATTCGCAAGCAGTATCTCTGCCCGAATCCCACAGACGACTGTTGTATCTCCTATCCGTACCACTGCGCTTCCTTCGGCATGTGTAAGAGAGCCATTGTTGATATGCGGGGTCCGAAACTGTGAAGCTGTTCGGCCGTTTGCGCGCGTTGGGGTGGAGGATGTTGAGTTAGGTTGGAGGTGGGCGAGGAGGTATGGATGGGGAGAGAGTTTGGCAAAGGTCTCCCGCGGAAAGGAGAGGGTTGATTGAGGGGCTGCGGAAGCCATTATTGGGAGTTGTTCATGGCATGTCAAATGTACGGTAATTGCAATTGATTTTTTGATAGAGCTAAAACTGGGGTCTGCCGAAGCTCGGCCGGCCCACCATAAGGTAAACTTACTGGGGGCCTCAGGCACCCAGGAGTATACCTTACCTTACCTTACCTTACCTACCTCCCTCCGTAGAGACGTGGCCGTGGCCGTGGTTTCCAGATCTTTTATTCCTTTCAAGCCAATAAAGAAGCGATGCGCTGTCCAACGATTTCAACCAATAATGATATGGCGATTTATTCTGTAAGACGCGCCACGATAAGATGCGCCACAACTGAAGAACGCAACCATCCATAACCATACTATGTCCAGTTGTACCGAGTAGACCGCCCACCTCTAAATCTCTAATATCCTATATACAGCTAGACATAATCAATCTCCTTTTAAAAACTTCCTTTATATTATCTTGTTAATCCTAACTACACGTTTTTACATTTAAGAATTTTTAAGTCCCTATATTCTGGTGGTCGCTAATAAACTAAGTAGACGATTAGTCTCTTCTTCCACATCGTGAGAGTCAGCCTCGCGCGAGCCTCGGTCGGACGTTGTAAAATTGTAATGTGAAGGGTTCGCTCCTGCACAAACGGGTGTCGCTATGGCAAAGATCAAAATACTCCGGGGCGTACCCTATTAGCAAATACCACCCAACCACCGGCTGCTACTACTAACGCTGCCAACCCCAAGTTCTAATAAAGAGGGCCGTTTGAGCCTTTGGCTCCACCCATGATGACCACCTCCCGCTGACCATATCGTTGTAGCCTGCTAGCCATGGGAGGCAAAGCGATATCCCGCCAAAATTAGAGGAATCGTCTAGGTTCGTGCATGACAGCCAAAAGGGAAAATGGTTCAAGATCCTAATTGTTGTACTCGTTGTACCGCACGCACCTCTGAATCTCTGATATCCTATATAACTAGACATATTCAATCTCGTTTCGAAAATTTCCTTCATATTATCTTATCACTCCCAACTATACTTCTTCACATACAAGAGAATTTTAAGCCCCTGCATTTTGGTAGTCGCCAATCAACTTCACCGCCTGCCGGCTGCTCTTCTTTGCAGCGTCAGCCTATCTTGGATCTTAAACGATCTCCATTTGCTCCCGCCTTTAAACTTCAAATACAGGTGGGCCGCAAGCCCGCTATAGTACCCAAGCCTTTCTATACTCTCAACTCTGATTCATCGTCTAGTCAACTGTCCATCGTTGTGTGCGCGTACGCTGTACAAGCAAGATGCCAATCTTCTCGAAAGTCCAAGCCGCGTTCGGAAACTTGAGATGTCATTCTTCCAAAAGAAGGCCGTCAACATCCAGTTCCGATGTAGAAGGTGGTTTCGAGCAGATGGTCCACATCTACAGCTGCATACCCGGCTCGAAGGCTTTCAAGCGCGGAACAGTGCTAATCGACCCTTGCAACAACGGCCCCAATCTGATCACCGAAGAGGCAATACTGTGCGTCCACGCGCATCCGACAGGTCCTGGGGTTAAGATCAAACCCTATGATGGCGAAGAAAGGATGATCGGGGGCGTAGTTGAGCTTTGCTTCTCTGCACCTGAAACTGGAATGATTCCGAGAAAACGGTACTATACGAGAAAGTTTCACTGTGTGCCTCATATCACAGATGGCGTCGACATGATTCTGAACAACGACTTCTACATGGAAGCTTATGCAGATAAGGTTCCTGGTGTTTTGATGATCCGGTCAAGTCAAAAGAAAGAGAACAAAGGTAAGTGACTCCATGGAATGCTGTCAGCCAGTGAAGCAAGGTCCTTGAGGCTGATTGGAGATCGAAGAGGAGAAGCGGAGAAGAGAAGAGCGCGAGCGAAGACAGGAGGAGAATGCGCGGCGACAGGATGCGGAACGGCGAGCACGAGCTCGAGCTGCAGAGGAAGGTAGACAGGCCCAGGAAAGGGCCTGCTATTATAACTCGAACAACTCCACAGGTGGGTATAGCGGCTCATCCGGCTCCTATTCGAACTACTCGAATGGCTATTCAAATAGTTAGTCAGGACCACTAGCTAGCGCGGGAGTTAGGGAAAGCGAGCGGTCACGTGATTTGTTCAATGGAAAAGGCCAGGGGTCTCTTCTAACGGTGTCGGCGTTGAGAAGAAGCATGTATGCTGATACTTACTTGAATATTCAACCTTTTCCCACCTCGTCCGGTATGTCGTCAACTCGAAAATGGTTAAATGGTCGTGCTTCCTACAAACACCACTTGCACACTTGCGAATCTAAAAACGCACGAGGTTAGCACCACTCTTCGTCAACTAACACACCACTTACGCAGCAGTTGCAGCAAAAACCTCCATCCTTTTAGCGCTTGTAGTCACCACCAACGCCATCGAGAATAGCACCGTAAACAAAGCGACCATGCCCAACCTCGTCAGCATCTCGCGAACACAGTATAGAGCCACCACAGCCAGGACTGGCAGTAATGAGGCGACAGCGGTCCCAATCATATCTGCAGATCTGATCACAATCTTCTCCCTATAAACACAGATACCGCCTTCTACATCAGTCCGCCCACGACGTCTACCCCACACTTTATGATACAGCGTCGTCAGAGGTTTCCGCAGGATTCGTGTGAAGGAGTCTCCTACCAACGTATCGGGCGGGACTACCAGCAAGTCTTTTCCGTCTTTCCAGACATTTCTGTCCAGGCCTTCAAGAGCATAATTGCCCTGTCTCGAATCGGCAAGCCATTCGTTGATGAACTCAAGATTGCCGGCTTCTGGTTGATCAAAAGTAGCGAGCTGGCGTTGCTGGAATAGACACTGATCTGTTGAGCATGAGCAAAAAATTTGATTTGATTTATCTTGGGGATTTCTTACTGTATTGCTTCAACTTCTTCCTCAAACGTATCATCGTGTGCCACTGCGAGCCCAGTACACCGTCATTCTTTCGACCCAAATAAAACCAGTTCTTGTTATGGAGCCTTATCCGCGAGTCTTCCGACTCGCCATCCTCCTTCGTGTATTCGTTGAGGCTGCTTTCGAGATCGACTAACTCGGCTTGTAAATACAGCAGGTTGCGTGCATTGAGGATTGCGAAGCGGCGGTATATTCCCAACTGAGGATAGGTGCCCTGAAGAGCCGCAAGTCGAGGGTAGCCTTCTGGTGACATCTCCATTTCAAGCATCCTGCTAGGGAGGAGATTCGGAACGGTAGATTGATTGAAATAGGAAACTCGTGAATGCTTTCTGACATACTTCTAGAACTGCGAGACCGGCAATACTGATGTGATGCTGATAATGTTGGTATATGAGGTGGGAATGCACACAAGGCTGCTGAGAGCCTCATGCCGGGCGCAACTTGCGCTCTGCCTTGCTGGCATGCATGCAATCCAACCTAATGTGGGAGAATCACCACTTGAGTAATCAAAGACCAATAGCAACAACGGAAATGCAAATAGCAATCATGGCGTAGAAGGAACATCTTCAAGCGAGAAAGATAGGCCTGAAAGGAGGTCTAGAAAACACCTCGCGCCTTGACCCACCCTTAACCGTTTGGATTCGAACCCTTCGCATACTAATCACGGGGGTGGAAACGTAATATGGGCCTCCATTTCCCGTACACAGGTGCGTGCTAGTGAGTTGTTATTCTTCTGCTGGATAATACATTAGAAGCGTGAAAGGACGCGAAGCCTGTCCAGTTAGAGATGGAGCATGCTGACTAAGACCCACACTAAGAGCTTCTTTCTGCCTCAGGCTGCAAGGTGAAAAGTACCTAAAGCTCCAATCTGGCGCAAACAGCATACAACAACATATATATATACCTTCGCAATTGCGCCTCAGTGGGTTGCAATTGTGTTGCTTCGTTCGGATGATCTTTCCTTAACACCAAGATGCCAACAGCAGAAGTGGCTTAGTCGTGATGACCGATCCCACTGTGTACGACCTCAACATGCACGATTCCTGCCCTCCCCACCACGGGTCTATGCCCACATGCCTCGATTTCAGGTACATACATGTATGCAGATGGTCCGAATCACCAACAGCGCTTCTTGGAATGGATGGCAATGCCGTATCGTTATCCGGCTCAATGAAGTCAGTAGCGCCTTCTTTGCCCTCATTTATCCAGCGTCAATGGAGAGAATACTTGTTCTATTCGGTATTGCTCACAAGTCGTGAGAATTTCTTACTCCGTTTTTACTCCGTAGGCATTTATGGGGGCTGTTTGCTTTGTACTTTTCTGAAGGATGGATCCTTGAATCCTTCAAGCTATGGACAATTATTGGGGTCTGGCTTATCGAATTGAGTTCGAATTGGGTCGCCTGGCGCATCGGTCCGCAGGTGCAGCGTGGAGTCCGGTACTCGCAGCGAATCATGATGGATGTCTTGCCGCCGTTCCTGCAAGAAGCAACCTGGAAGAACCCAGCTTCGACCCCGCAATTGGCCCATCCCCATGTGCTCGTCACAACGTCTTGCGATGGTCCTATTCGTAAAGGCCTTTCGAACGGGCTCATAGCTTGAGAGCTTGAGTCGGTCCAGCATGACAAGCTCGTGTTCTCCCCATCTGCTGCGTCCTTACTTTCTTCAACCATAAATCTTTTCTTGGGATACCAAGAAAATATAGCTCTGATCTACAACTGACTGTCTCTTGGACCCAAAGAATAAAGCTCAAGCTGACTGCTTTTGCACGGCACTCGACAGAAACCGACCCCGGTCCAAAGCTTCCACCCTTTTTTGCGACCTTCATGCACGATAGTAGTAACGATAACGACGAATCCCGGACTAGTGGCTTTGATAAGATAGCCATTTGGTCGACCACCAGTACAGATTCACAATCAACCGCCGCCGTTCACACCATCTCTACGTTTTCTGATACAAAAGGTACTGCCAAATCTTATCTTACTGGCTACTTCAATCACCAACTTTATCGGGACACCTATTGCCGAGTCAAATCGCAAGCAATAGCCCCAGCGGTTGGGGTGACGGAGGGGCTTGACCTGCAGGAACTGGACCCCCGTTACGGCAGGCCATCCTGGATTGTTCCCCACACGGATAACAACATATATCCAACCTTCCACCGCTTTATCCGTCGTACGACCATATTATCCCCTCTTGTCGCTGTCTCTCTTTTTTAATCATCACTTGCGCCAACATTCGCTATCTAATTATTTTTTCTAACCGAGGAGTCTGGAATTCCTCTCATCGTTGTAGCGTAGTCAATTGTTATATACTTTGAGCGCATTCTGCAATTCGCATACCCAACCAAACAGGCTTTAATGGAAGGACCTGTGTAACGAATCCTCCACGCACGACGGACCTCGAGAAGACTTTTATACCTAACGAGTCGACAAGCTTCCAAAAATCGACAATAATTGTCTCGCTGCTGGGTACCGAGTACTCAATTCTGTCTCATCCGACATCGACATACCTTCGAAGGCGAAAGACTGAGGCGCCAAAATGCCCATTATGTCTGATGAAATATCTGCTGCGAGGGCTGGTTCCCGCACAATGGCAGAACTGGCTAAGCGGATCAATATACCCCTTACGTCGACGAGTCCGCCGGGGCTTGTTGAAGCAAACACTGTCGACCCTTGGAACAAGGCCGGCAAATACGCTCTCGGCTGGACATACTTCTGTATTGTGTTGATTATTCTGGTAGCGGTGACCAGAGTATACCATCTTTGGACCGACAAGATTAGGCAAGCCATGCATAAGCAAGAGGTGGAAACATATATGGAATCATACTCGCCCGATACCGAGTATGCCATGAAAGATTTGCACACAGGACACACTTCAGATCAATTATTTCCTCGAAATGGAGAGAAGCCCATGTCTCTGACCAGGGGACAATCGCATTGGTCGTCTATCTCAGTCGTCAATGATACGCTGGCGTTGTTCAGATGGGTTTTCTATCGGCCAGTTCCAGAAATTCGGTGGCGGAAGAGGACTTTGCTTAATTTCCCTTCCTTAGCAGTCCTTGCAATTCTTACTATTGCTGTCGCGTTTGTATGTCTGTACTGCTTTTTGCCTCAGCCCCTCTACTGGCAAAGCATCCAATTCGGATCCCCGCCACTTGCCATCCGAGCCGGAATGATTGCGATTGCAATGACACCCTGGATTGTGGCAACGAGCATGAAGGCAAACCTCATCTCCATGATTACTGGAATTGGTCATGAAAGACTTGGCGTCTTCCACCGATGGGGTGGATATTTGTGCCTATTCCTGTCCTTGGTTCACGCAATACCATTTTACATCCAGCCAGTCTGGGATGACGGTGGACTGTCCATATATCAGAAGCTATATCCGCTCTCCAACAATGGAGGCTATATATACGGGACAGGAATCGCATGTCTTGTGCCCCTGTGCTGGCTTTGTGTAGGTTCGTTGCCATTCTTGAGATCATTAGCCTACGAGTTATTTGTCATGTTACATACCCCAGTTGCGATCGCATACGTCGGTCTGTTGTTCTGGCATTGCAAGAACTACCTAACCTCTTGGAACTTCCTATGGGCCACAGTCGCAATCTGGGTGCTGTCCTATTTTTTGAGAATATTCAACTTGAACTGGCTGAAGCCATGGAGAAACGCTTGGTTGATTGGAGATGAAGCTGCAGTCACGTTGATGGCAGAGAACGCTATCAAAGTCACAATTCCTACCCAGATGAGCTGGAGACCCGGCCAATATGTTTATCTGAGAATGCCAGGCATCTCCATATTCGAAAACCACCCCTTCACCATTTCATCCCTTTGCAGTGAGGATTTCCCCTCCGAATACGGTGATCTGTACAGGGACTGTACCTTGGTGTTTCGGCCATTTGGAGGATTTACGCGCCGAGTGCTTGACACAGCAGTCGAGAAAGGTCCTTTCAAAACTTACCGAGCTTACCTTGATGGGCCATATGGGGGAATGCAACGTGAACTTGCGGCATTCGATACCGTGATTCTTTTCGCAGGCGGTAGCGGTATCACTGCAATCGTCTCTCAACTGTTAAACTTGATTAAGAGGATGAGAGACGGCAAAGCAGTAACAAAGAAGATTGAGGTTGTTTGGGCTCTGAAAAGATTAGAGGCAATGGATTGGTTCAGAGAAGAGCTTCGGATTTGCAGAGAATATGCGCCGCCGGACACTGTCAATTGCCAATTCTACGTGACAGCAGCAAAACGACAGACCAGAATTGGAGCGAGTGAGAGAGCGCCTCGACCTATCAGCACAATGTTGCATGATAAGTTAGATGGATTTGTTTCGGGAATCGCGTCAAAGAGGAATTCGGCTTATATACGAGACGAGGCAGAGGGTGATGAAGACAGGGAACAACAGCTGAGAGCTGAGAATGAAGATGCAATCACCTCATTACCACAACAGAAGCATCTACAACCAAGAGTCTTCCCACCACCACCACAAACCTCATTTCCTCCGCCACCAAAGAAAGCAATGAGAGAAAACTCACTCAACAAATTAGAAGGACGTGAAAAAAACCCCACGCCGGAACCAGATTCTCATGAAACAACCCGACAATTCCTCTCCCCAGCATCCTTCGCAGCATCCAGAAAGGGAGAATTCCATTTCCCATCACCCTCCCCACGACATGACTCTCCACACTTCAACTTTGCGCCACCTTCACCACGTTCCTCCTACAACCCTCAAAACTATCCATCCCCGCCACCAGGCCCACCTCATGAAGCCTACCGACCCACAAGCTATGTCTCAGAAGACTCGCGTCCAGCGTCGCAGGTAGCATCTGAGTTTCCCTTACCACCACGCAATGAAGACTCAAAACCTCCGATCCATGAAGACTCCAAGTCACCAGTGGAACCCGCATCCACCACTTCCACAGTCGCACCACCCTACTACCCCACCTTCCCCGCCCCTCCCGAACCAGCACACACCCGCGAGCCCATCCGCAGCCGTGGCAAATCCACCGACCTCTCCATCAAAATACCTTCATCCGGGCCACCTCCACCAGCTGCAGCCCAAGCCTTCAATTTCGGCTTCCCGTCCACGCCCACCGAGTTCCAGAAGAACCTAATGCGTTTCGCCTTTGTGGGCGCCAAGAAGAAGGAAGGCTGGAGCACCGAGTACGGACGCCCACAGCTGGGATACATGCTCAAGGACATGGCTACCGGTGGCGCTGATGGCAAGGGCATCTTTGGCCGTCGCACCTGTGTGTTTGTGTGTGGCCCGCCCAGTATGCGCGTTGATGTCGCGAATACGGTTGCGAGGCTGCAGTCGGATATCTGGGGCGATGATAGTAAGGATGAGATATTCTTGCATACGGAGAATTATGCTATATAATGGATATAGGGGCAGTGATGAGCGATGAGCAGATATACCTTGTAATTAATCTGGTGCGCGTAATGAATGTGTATGCCTATATCTATCGATTAAATCTCAGTCGGTGTCTTGAGTGCTGCGAGGTCAAACTGATGTCCGATAACCGTATCCATCTTCCTTTCATGCCTAAAGTCATTAGCTGAAAGGATTTAGGATCACGAGTGAAAAGGGAGAAGAAAACAGGTCATCAGCTCCAGTCCCACGTGATTGATAACGTGATCAGAGTTGCGTGCGGAGCATAAAACTCCACTTAGGCAGGTGTTTGCATTTCCCAAGTATCTAGTAAGTATACTATGGTATTTCTGTGCGATTGAATACGCTTGAAACAGTGCGTTTGGGCCGTGGTGCTTTGGGAGGGTCCACGTGATACATCATATGAGCGGATCCCCTTTTCCAGCTCCTCGGCTATCAGTCCTATTTTGTACACCTTCTCTCGGTACACGAGTATACGAGGACACTGTAGGAGCCCTCTCATGGAGTTCATCTCTAGAGTATAGTCGCACATATTCAGCGCCATGTTCCAGTAATATTATTGCATAATAATTCTCCCTTTGATGAGTGAGCTGTAGTTTATTCTTTTCGCGCAATTAACTACGTATACCTAGGTAGTTACTAACGGTTGATCCTTTATTAGTCGTTAATGCAATGATGAATTCGTGGGTATAATAAATCGCTCAAAGTACACATACAAAATTAGCAGCCCGACCCTTTCTGAATCAAGCTCTGCATGGGCGTGTCAATTGTGGTCTTTTTCTACTTGCACCTTCACCTCTCTCTTCACCCACACCCCGTTACTGTGGCGTATACTGTCGATACTGGTTTGACGGCTACCATCATCTGACGTCGAGCCCATTCCAGACCTGTCTGTTACCGGCTCACCTCCAAGCCCCTGGGCATATACGCTGGTGGTAAGAGCATTCGATTTATGCTTCGGCACAAGTTGAAGCTTATCCTCGCTCCGCGGACGTTGGTTTGGCCCATCACTCAACTGGGGTACACTAGAGGGCCCGCCAAGCTCGCGAATGTCGTCCAGTTTGCAACTGATGTTTGAAGTAAATTCGGATTTGTTTCTCGTGCTCCTTGAGAATGGTAGCAGATTTGACAGCTTAGTCCCTTGTTCGCTAGGGTGACTGCCAGAAAATTCGTGTTCTGTGATTCCTGCTGAAGCTTTGCCTGTTCCAAGCGATGTCCAGAAGGTGTTTGTGCGAGGGATTGTGGCTATTACGACGGAGGAGACGGTTACCATTCTGAGTTAATATGTTAGCGTACATGGAACTAGAAGGACGTTTGGAGATAATCGATGCTTACGTTAACCATACTATTCTTGGCTGGGAAGCATATGTCTGATCATGATCTCCAAGTGATGCTACTACTGCTACAAGTTCCCCAATGGACATGGCCGGCACACTTCAGAAGTCAATCAGTATCAAGGTATATGTTGGAGGGTAAAAGACTTACAAAAGTCGGAGCGCGAATAGGATCATGACAGTTACTCTCGATTCGAACGGTGCCCTCAGCTTCCAGATCGTAGGTAGCATCCCAAGTGACAAAATCACATCGGTGATAATGTTCAAAACAATAACCGGGTATTGAAGTATTCCGCGCGTGGTACACTGCAAGGGCACATAGACCCAGGGATCTGGCATCCCGCACTGGAAAGCGAAAGCCAGGAACGAGAACACTCCCCACAAGCAACACGCCACCATCACAGTATGCCAGCTTCGTTCGGTCGTTTGAGTTATTCGCTTCATGAGTAGAACCACCGAAACTTTAGCAAAGGTCATGCTTAGGATGCTGAGTAAGTGAACGCAGTATATAAGCTGTATATGAAATGTCAGCCAGGGCATCTTCCTATTGCCATCACCAAATTGATGGAATGGAAGCCACGCTGCTGACCTTGTAAAATGAGTCTAGACTTTCAGGGCTAACTGTGCCAATCCGCCTCCCCAGCCCAGACACTACAGCATGATATACGCATATTGCACTCAAGTTTCCGAATATCTGTTCCGCATGTCAGAAACAACCAAGGAAATCGCTGGTGCGGTTCAGGGAGAACTTACTCCCGCAATATAGAAAGTTATGTCGTCTGCCTGGAAACCGACAGTCTGCTTGTTTGCAATAAAAGCTCGAATGCCGCATACGACACAAGAAACGATGATTACATTCAGTACTACAACGACTGCAATCCCGCCTTGGTCATCAGCTGTGACTCGAAAGAAAGGTGCGAGTTTCTCGTCCATGCTGGCACGGAGCACAATCTTCTGACAGGTGGATGATCAAAAGATACCAAAATAACAACGACCATGCGCTTGGGTGTGGAGGTGTCGATATAAGTAAGTGCCGTCTTGTAAGCGAGTGCTAGATCCAAAAAGGTTTGAGGATTTCTTTGTTAGATGTATCTATCAAGTCTCAAGACCGATCTGTGATAATTAGCAAATTCGATCGCGCGTATCTTGGGGCTCTATGTCCTCACGCCATGTGGAGTACTTCGTACCAAGATCTTGATAACAATGATGACTTGGGCCGATACTAGCATGATACAATAATGGTCACATACACTCCATAAAAGTCCTCTACCTCTGCACTTGTCGTGATTGGCAAGTATGGACCTAAATGACGCCTCTTTTGGACAGAGCTCGCGCAATGTTTCTTTCTTTCTGAAATGATATTCAAAGCTTATACTAAACGATGCATGGATTTATCTGGTTTGATCAGCGCTGATGGACCGGAGAGACTTCTCAACCACTCGATAAGTCGCGGATATTAGTTGGACACGTAGTGTGTATTTTGAGTTTTGAAGGAGCGGAAGCTTGACCTAGTATATGTAACCCAGGGTGGCATCAGTAGCGAAAAGGGAAGTGAGTAGTGCGCCGGTAACCATTTCAGGCGTAGAGTCTGATTGGACGCTAGGAGCTTGAATGCGAAGATTAGGGCTTTCAGGACTGATAAGCACCGAACTTCTGAATGAGAATCTCTAAAACAATGTACTATATTGCGTCCTGGCATTCAAGACCATATCATGATAAGGGGTTTTCTTTCGAAGAGCCATATAAGGAGCACACTTCTATATCTGAATGGTTCGCTAATAGTATGAAATTGGACTGAAAAAGAGACCAGAAAAGGTAGTTAGTATAGGACGATACTTAGCATCAAATAAATGTTGTAGAGTTCCAGATAAGTTATAACAGAAAGTCATCGGGCATTTTGGCCGTAGGGGATGACGCTATAGAACACTAACAGTTTAGCGGGCCCAAGCGTACTTAGGCAAGGGTCGGCTCGAGATTTAGTATATCGATCCTATGGCTCGACTTAGATGTTTGTGGGTCGCCTCTTATAAGTCTCCATTTTATATCGTACGATGTGCCTAGCAACTACCAAGCACCGGATGATTTGTGTGTAGGGGTTCGGCTTAAGCCGCTTAAGGTGCCCACCCCCTTTATAGTACTGCGGGGGATCTGCATACTATAGTCGAGCTAAGGCGCACGATTCCTGTAAAGAGGGCGGACACATCGGACGAACCGCCTGTATATCTGCAAAGCAGTGTTCTTGATACCGTACTATCTTTATTATTAAAGATGTTTGTTGTATGCTCTAGCTTAAGGCTATTTGCATTAGGCGATTGGGTGCTTTGGTATATATAGAGCTATTCAAAGCATTTACTTTTAATCTCTTCTGTTGGCGCATGATGTGGCTTAGCCGTGAAGTATCCGATCCTATAGCTGTATTGAATCACTGGTCAAGTTGCGGTACGAGTAGGGGAACAAACCGGCTCGGCCCTGCCCGATTCGCCGGGTGAAAAACAGTATATACGCCTCCCGTGGCTGGCAGCAGCTGAATCCGGACATTGGTGTTATTTAAAACCCGTTATGAGATCCTTCTTGATGATCCACATCACTCTGTCAAGATTCGACTTGAGCAGGCAGGTCAGCGGGAAGTATTATTTTCAACATACTTTGGCTACTGCATGCTGAAAACCCAAAACTCTAATTCGACTAGCCTTATGCAATGTCGCGCCTAACATAGCAAATCGGAGCGTGAAGATTGACTGAATTACTAGCTCCCTCGTCTATACTGTCCTCTATTCAAACTCGAGAGTGAGCCGCGTTAGGCGATCGGAGTAAAGAGACGGAAGGGGGTTCGCTTTCGAAACCAAATCCACTTAGAAAGTTATTCTTGCATGATTATTAGCTACCTTCATTTCTGATAGGTAACAGCTATCCTAGACCCTTCACTTCTGAAGTACCCGGTACTAGTGTACCCACCAAAAGCATGGCCTGCATCTACTCATGCCAATATGGGGTTTCTGGATTCCCCGGGGGGTCAAAATCGTGCTAACCATGCAGCACAACTTCTCGTTTATTGATCCTGGCTTCCAATCTTTTTTTCTCTGTAAAGTGTCATCTTTTAACTTGAACTGTTCCTGAAAGCACCCGTGATCCGTTTCTTGGATCACGTACACAGCAGCAATGACCAACAACCTTGATATAATGAAATTGGAGGATGTGAATGTCCAAGTCCTTGACAAAAGAAGTAACAGCAGCGTTGAGGGACAAGAAACACAAGATACATTGCCTAAAGTTTCCAAGGCTGGAAGATCGGACACTGTATTTGAGGTAAGCTTTTCCTACACATACATAGTTTTGATGGCATGCTAAAGTTTGATAGCGATATATCAACCCCACTGCGATTGTCAATTTTGGATTTACGCTACAAGCCGCCTGGGAGTGCGACGCAGTATTATTCCAGATCAGTCTGCTTAATGGCGGTCCAGCATCGTTGGTTTATGGAAGTATCTTGGCGGGTATAGGAACAACAGCAATTTCTACTTCGCTAGCAGAATTGGCATCGTTGTAAGCATTACTATGTGTCTTGTATGTCTTGTCCTAATCGGGAATTAGGGATCCAATTGTGGGAGCGCAATATCGATGGGTAAGATAATTGAGAATCTTATTGCCTCTCTTTTTGCATCTATCAGCTTTTCACAGACACGACTTGGAAGATTTCTCTCAAAGAATGCCTCACTATTATTATATTACTGCTATACTTGTAAAGCTTTCCAGTAAAAGAACCAAAACTGACTCTCTCTTCTTCTAGTCAGCCGCATTTGCACCATTCAGCCCCAAATTCTGGGGGTTGTTCCAAGGGTAAGAGTTATCCAGTGTCAACCTAAACGTTTCGACAGCTAACATGTAACAGATGGATAACTGTTTGGGCATGGTTTGTTTCCCCCATCTTACTCTACGAGCGATAGTCAAGAGCCAAGTGCTATTACTTCCCCCCTCTAGCTCTAGCTTTCTCAATAGCATACTGACTATCCCAACAGGATAACGGTCACAGCGGCTAGTACTTCCTATTTGTCCAATGTTGTCATTGGCCTTGCAGTGTTTAACTACCCAAGCTTTGAGCCCCAACGATGGCATACAACTATGTGCATGATTGCATTCACAATTGTACCCGTGATTGCCAACTTCTACTTTCGACGCTTGTTAACTACTCTCGAGATGATTGGAGGTATTATACATGTTATATTTTTCGTCGTCACTATTGTCGTCATGGTTACGCTATCGGAACGCAGCACAACTGGGTTTGTGTTCCAGAACCTTTGGACCGATATCAGCGGTTGGACAAATCCAGGTGTTGCTTTCAGCCTTGGAATTCTGACAGTAGCCTTCCCAATCACCTCTTTTGATGGAGTATTGCATATGAGTAAGTCATTCCTCAAGTGTAATGAACCGCATTTTAACATTAGTAGGCGAAGAGGTACAGGGCGCGAGAACTCGTGTGCCTCGAAGCATGATCACAGCAGTAGTCCTGAACAGTCTCATGCAATTCTGCTTCTGTGTCGCCTTGATGTACTGTATTGGAGATGTGGACAAGGTTACAAACTCACCAACTGGACTTCCCATCATCGAAGTTCTTTACGAAGCTACCAAGTCTAAGCCTGCGACAAATTTCCTCCTTGTCATGATAGCTTTCGTCCTCTTCGTCTCGCTCTTCAACATCCTGGCCTCTGCTGCTAGATTGACATGGGCATTCGCTCGTGACAATGGTTTACCGTTCTCGAAGACATTCGCCTACGTTCATCCTACGTTAAAGATTCCCATCAACTCACTCCTACTAGTAGGGTTTATCATGTGTCTGCTGGCTCTCATCTATATTGCATCAACTACAGCTTTCAACGCTTTGATTTCGCTTCCCACGAATGCTTTGTACATCTCGTACTTTATTCCCATCTTGTTCATCGCCATCAGGAAACTCCAGGGTCGCCATCCGAAATATGGACCATTTAAACTTGGTCGTTGGGGACTTCCGATTAATATGCTCGCCATGTGCTACATTCTCTACATGTTGTCATTTGTGGGCTTTCCGACAGAGTTGCCAGTGACAGCGAACAACATGAACTACGCCGGTCCGCTGATAATTGCACTTATCCTACTGGCAATTGGCGACTATTTTATTACGGGGAGGAAGCGCTTCGTAGTTCCTACCGCACGGTCATCGGGGGACGACGATATGGCGCTATGAAAATGTATTGAGACTCCGCTATTGAATTTCGGAATTGAAAAAAGCAGGTTCGTATTGGGCAAATGCTTTTATTGTGTTATTTTATCATAATACTTAATAAGTTTTCCAGCTATAGCTAAAGGTTTGCCCCAAAATTAATATATGAACAATCGTCTGCAAGCCCGCGTATCAATTATTGAGAAACTCCTGTTTTGGTATCAAGACCTCTGGCAATCGATTTAATTCCCCGAGATGCCTATCCGTTCAGTTACACAGGCTGTGCTTTGAGGGGACTTTGGATCTTGGTATCTTCGACGGCCGCCCAGATCAAGATTTCTGAAAAAGCCCGATACCCCACCCATCCTCAGAAAGACTGGATTTTCCCCGTCCAATGGTGACTTGATAGAGCCTACCTTCATACTAGTTCATCAATCGAGATCTCACCGGAGACTATCTAGATCTACCGTGGCGGCACTGGCGGGGAGCCGCGCGAAGGAGCGCTACTTTAGTACTTGGTAGTGCGTGATTGAAGCACATGTAAAGCGCTAGGTAAACTCTAATCGAATACTAATAGCACAAGTACTTCTGGAGGACGAGGAAGTCCCCTGAAGCGGGAAGAGTCGCGAAGTCCCTGATGTTGTATGGACTCTTATCCTAAATTACTCTATACAATGGATCCGCTTGCACTCTCCGCGTTGCACTAGCTATAAAGTATTATCGCCGAATCTGCGACATGATACTTAAAACTAGGATGTGATTAGGGTAATATAGCGTATCTGGTAGCTGTAAAAAAAAAGCGTTGAATAGATCATTTATATCTTATTTGGGGATTAAACTTCTAACCCCCCTATTTTATACTAGATACCGATATTGCCAAGAGCCGGGGTCTACAAGCTGAGTAAAAGGCATATAATCCTTAGATTGCAGATTTGGTGATAACACCCTATAGATATAGTACTGTGGAGGTTTGTAATGGACCACGTGATGGACGCAATAGCAGGGCTGCTTAGTAACGATTTAAGATTATCTTAATTGTAGTATTTATAGACTTTAGAAAAATCAAGTCTTTACTTTAAACGAAATACAACCTTACTAATTAGTAACCTATATAAGAGTAAGGCGTATTAAAGACTAGTTTTTACTTTTTAATACTTACTCCTTTTATTTATTTATTAGATTAGAGCATTAAGGCTATAAGTAAGGTATCTTACTAACCTTTATTAGATTTCTTTTAAGGTTTAACCTAGACATTCTAATACCTTCCTTCCTTTCCTTTAAAATACTATATAGTAGTATCTTATTAAAGAAGATATTATCTATACTAAAATCTAACTTAAGTACCTATTTAATAGTCTATAACTAGATCTAATATCTCTTAATTTCACCTTGCTACTCTAGCTATTTATATATACATTATAGCTAGGTTTAGTATTCTATAATACTTTATATATTAACCCTTCTTAAATATATATCTATAAGAGCTTTAGAAGTATATAAAGTATTATAGATATGATTTCGGCTATATATACTTTAATATCCTCTTTAAATAACTTATTATTATTTATTAATAAAAATCTAAAACCTTTAAGAACTACTCCTTCCTTATCTACCTAACTAACTAAAAGTAATATAGAGAGAGTTCTTGCTATGTAAAGATTCTATCCTGCTACTCTTACTTTTAGAATTAAATATAATACTCCTTTTACTTCTATATCTATATACCTTCTAATTCTAATTCTCTTATATACTCTTATTCTAGTATACCCTTTAACTTAATTACTAGTATGCTTATTATCTATTAATCTAGGATTAGAGATAGACATTTAGCCTATTATTATATTAACTTTACTATTATAAATTCCCTTGCTTGCATTCTTGCTACTAGCTACCTATATACCTATATTCTATCCTCTTAGTTAATTAGTATCTCCTACTAGACTAAGCATATTAATGCCTTAATTATACTTCTCTAGGAAGCCTAGTAAGGACGCTAAAGAATACCTTAAGACTATTAAATTTAATGCCTTAAATTACTCTACTATTAAAGCTAAGCAGTTAGTAATACGAGTCTCGTTTTAAACTAGTCTTATATATAAAGCTAAGCTCTAGTATAGTATTCTAGCAAAGAATATCTATTCTAACTAGGCATTCCTTAAAGAAGCTTTCCTAGCTAAGTATAATATTTAGGAGAATAACTTTAATTAGAAGTTTATAATCTAATAAAAAGTATATAACTTAAAATAAGAAAAAAAGGAAACTAATATCTAGTATTTTAAGCAAGTCTATAATCTTAACAAGTAATATAATTAAAGCTTCTATCTTAAAGTAGCTCATTGTACCTTTAGAGGCCTATAGAATACTAAGCTATAGTACTATATTTAAGCTTATATACTATTAGCTAAGAAGCTTGATTTTAAAGGGTAGCTTTTACTAACTTGTACTTTCCTAGATATCTAAAATGCATTTATAGCTACTACTTGCCTAATTAGTAAGGCAAGTACATTTAATAAAGATAATAATAATAATAATAAAGAGAACTACGATTTTCCTACTACTAGTTAGATTAATCTAGAGATTCTAAAGTACCTTAAAAGTATATAAAACCTTATTAAGACACTAGGAGTATTATTACTACTTCTATTATATAGTCAATCTTAAGTACCTAACCTATTTATCTCTACTAGAATAGTGAAATTTAGTAATATCAATTACTATAATTATACTAAGCTTAGACATACTAGTACTACTTGCCTTAAACTATAAGTATCTAAGTCATAATATAGAGATAATTAAGCTTATATTAATAGTATGTAATATAAGTATTAAGGTTTTATTATACCTATCCTAATATACTAGTAGTAGCAGCCTTAGCCTCCTATTCTTATTAATATAGTAATAAGAGCCTAGGAAGAACTATATGCTATATAATAGATATTATACTAGTTTAATCATCTTATATGCTATATTAAGAAAGCATCCTAGTATAATAACCTTTATCTTCCTACTCTTTTTATAAAGTAGTCTAAGGAAAAGTTAGCTCTTCTAGTTATTCTTTATAAAGGACTAATAGCTATAATATTATTAGTATTCCTAGCTATACTAGTCGATAGAATAACTCTATACTATAATTATATATAAATATAATAGCAAGCTTTAGGGTTTACTTATAAAACCTAAGTTAATATAGAAGCTAGTTCTAGTTATAAGAGAAAAGGTAGATCTACTAACCTTAATCTTTCTTAAGAGACCTTATAAGGTGAAAATGTTTAACTAGAGTTACCTATACCTTATAGCAAACTCTATTAACCTAAGGTTAAGGATATTACTAATCTTAATATAAAAGATAATCTACTACTAGTTATTTACTAAACTTCTTAGCCTTAAATAAAGATAGTATAGTCTATCTAATCGTTTATAAAGCTTAAGGATTCTATTTTAATTAAACTTATAGATAAAGCCTATCTTAACTAATTTTAAGTTAGTAAATTCCTTTTTAAGATAGATATTACCTTTTCTTTTAGTTAACTATTTAATTAATTACCTTAGTTACACGCTTAGGTAGCTAGATACCTCTAGGTATTAGTCTTAAGTAGAAAGGCTAAGTGAAACAAAGCTAGTAAGGCAATAGTAATAGCTTGTATCTCTTTACTAAAGGTAATTAATAAAGGCTTAGATAAAGATAAGATCTCTCTTAAGGGATACTTTTATATTAGGGCCTATATTAATAGTCAGCCGCTTAATAAAGTCATAATAGATAGAGAAGCTATTATTAAACTTATTAGACTAAAAGTAGTAGCTAAACTATATCTTAAGATATACTATCTAGATAAAGAATAGTATATTAAGATTACTAATAGCTATAAGGTATAAATTATAGACTATATTATAATTAAGGTCGTAGTATTTAGAATTTGCATAACTCTATAAGCTTATATTATAAGTCTAAATAATATATATAATCTGCTTTTATTACATTATTAGATAGAATAAGTAGGAGCTATTAAAGACTATTTTAAGAGTACTTTTAAGATCTAAGGAAAATCAGGATTAATCATAAATGTACTAGCTATAGCTACTACTAAACCTATTCTTATAGAAGTATCTAGTACTAAGGATAATAGTAATCTCTATATTAATATAATAGGTCAAGATATATATAATTAAGATAATAATAAGGAAGATAATAAGACTAAGATTAATAAGTTACTAGCTAAAGTAGTAATAGTTAATAATATTAAGTATACCTAATACTATTATTAACATTCT
This sequence comes from Lachnellula occidentalis, assembly GCA_007821535.1. Taxonomy (NCBI): domain Eukaryota; kingdom Fungi; phylum Ascomycota; class Leotiomycetes; order Helotiales; family Lachnaceae; genus Lachnellula; species Lachnellula occidentalis. Next base: position 29,121 of record QGMI01000361.1, read on the forward strand.
ATTAGCTAAGGCTAAGGAAAAGCTTAATGCTAGTAGTAGCCTAAGCCTCCTACTAGTATGATAAACAGCCTAATAAGCAAGCTAAGCTTAAAGTCTTTAAATGCTATGATTTATTTTATTCTAAATTACTTATAATAATAGTCTATTCTACAAGTTAATATCCTAAAAACACTCCTATTACTATATATGCTTCCTTCTACCCTCTTAAATAAAACTAAGCTTTTTAATATCCTATTACTTATCAACCTATCTATTAACCTATATCTTCTAAATCTTAGCAAATTATTAATAAATAGTTTTCTACCTACTTTATCTAATTAGGAGATTATACTAATACTTCTAAAAAACTTAATAAAGCTACCTGCCTCTTATATACTTAGAAGGACTATTTTATAAACTAAATGTAAGACATTTAGCTTACTAATCTTATCTATCATACTATTAACCTTATCCCTAGAGCTACTCCTATTATATATTAAGCTAAATGTTATACTTATAAGAAAAAGGAGTTTGCTACTATTATATTACTTTAAATAGCTAAAGCAGGCATTATTAGCTAGGGTTCTAGTACTTAGAGCGCTATTATTAAGTTCCTTCTATAAAAAAAGGAAGCTAATAACTTCTATATTATTTATGATTTCATTCTAGTAAACTCTTTTACTATTAAACCTATCTACTTAATATATAATATAGAAGAAGTCTTTAATATATTAATTAAACCTGTTTTTATTATATTCTTTTTATATAATACTACTAATAGTTATTAGGCTATCTATATTAAACCTAGTAATAAATATAAAATAGCTATTCTAGCTTCTAATAGATAATGGCTTTTTAATAAGATAGGCATAGGTTTGAAAGGTACTTTATATACTTATAGCTAGTTTACTAATCTAGCATTTAGACTAATCTTAAAGTTAGCTACTATTAAGTTATTATCTACTATTATTAGAAACTATAAAGAAACTACATTTATACTATTTATAGATAACTACTTAAGTTTAGCTACTAATTTTAATAATATATATATATTCTTATATAAAAAATACTTTCCCTAGGTTGCATTTACTCCTTTTAGCCTTAATCCTAAGAAGTATAACTTCTTTTTTAGTTTACTAGATATAATAGGTTTCTCTACTACTTTTAAAAGCCTCTAACTATTAAGTAAGTATAAGAATCACATTACCTTATAAGAAACCCTAAAATGCAAATAAGATATTAAAGACTTCTTCTACCTTATACCTTTTCTTTAAATTTTTATTCTAAGTTATACTAATTATACTTATATCTTTAAATAGTCATACTAGATAAATGTCCTTATTAACTTAAAGTTAGGTAGAGAATCTATATATATATAAATGATTAATACTAATAAGTTCTATTAAAGAGAACCTTAGATAAAGTCATTCTAATATATTAAAGACTATATTACTAATAATGCTATAAGTAGAGCTAACCTAGCTAAGCAATACTATCTCTATACTAATACAAGTATTATAAGTATAAGAGGAGTACTATTTTAACTAGCTAATACTTTACCTAAAATAGAAGCAACTAGATTAATTAAAGATTAGATTTATATTATAATATTCCTCTCTTTTCAATTTTTAGACATTAAGATAAGATATACTATAATAGAATAAGAAACCCTAGTAGTGATTAGGTATTTAGTAAAAGTAAGATAGCTTATTATAAGTAGCCTTTATTCTACTAAGATCTATACCAACTATAAGGCTCTAGTATTAATATTATAAATAGGAAATAATATATATAGCAAAATAGTAAGATAGCTAGATAGATTTATAGAATATAATATTAAGATTTATTATAGACCTAGGAAAAGTAACCTTATCTAGATAGCTAATAGTCTATTAAAACTATCTAAGTACTAAGAAGATCCTATATGTATTAATATAGAATATATAGTTTTCATAGCTTCTATTAAGTATCCTACTATAGCTAAACCCCTACCTCTATATGACTAATATAGTAATCTATAAACTTATAATATCTATAGTCTAATACTTATATTTCTCTTATATAGATTAGAAGGCATCTCTTAATATAGTAAAGCCGAGAAAAGATAGATTAAATAATAGTTCCTTTAATATTAAGTATAAGGCAGGCATCTCATTTATCTTAAAAGAGCCTTATCGAGACTAGTAAAATGCATCCTTAACATAGAGATTACTTAAATGCTTTAATAGGCTTATGATATATATAGACACTTTATAGTAGCTCTAACTCTTTATAAACTATAAGGATAGTTCTTCTAGCTAATAAGATCAAGAGACGTAGAAGATTAGTATATGATATATAATACCTACTAATAAATAGGACTAAAATGAAAAAGTATAATAATTAAACCTATCTTAAAGTTCTAGCTATAAAGTATAGTAAGAATAGACTTCCTTAGGCCTATTAATCCTATAAGAGAAAATAGAGAGAAATATATACTTATTATTACTAACTACTTCTTTAAAGTACTATTTATTAAAGTATATATCTTAGCTAACGCGAAAGCTATTATAGATTTTTAGACTAATTACCTTACTCTTATATTTAGCTACCCTATTATTATTTATATAGATAATAGTTCTTATTTTACTACTACTAAAGTGAACGTACTATTTACATCTTATAGTATAAATGTTTATTATACTCTTATATTATATCCTAAATTAGTTAGTTTTATTAAAAGAAATATATAACTTATTAGTTTGTAGCTATATAAATAGGTTATTAAAAGAGGACTAGAAGCTGCTAAATATTAGACTTATACTATATTAGAAATCTAACTCTTATTAAATACCTATTTTATATATACTAAAGATTATACTCTTACTAAAATCCTCTTTAGCTATACTTCTACCTAGATTAGAATACTAATACCTTATGATTTAGACCCTAGCGTAGAAGATTAATAATGCGATATTTAATCATATCCTAAGGCTCTTATAGCTATACTAGGTTAATAATAAGACTTTTTCTAGAAGAAATATAAAGAAGTTAAAGACCTAATAACTATAATAATTGCTAAAGTATATACTAAGCTTAAAAATCACTTGAAAGCTCTATAGATAAAGCCTAAAATTAGGGACCTTGTATTTATAAGAAACTACTAGCTTAATAAAGCTAAAGGGAAGAAACTTAAGTTAAGATAGCTAGGACTATATATTATTATAAGAATGTTTTTTAAGAACTTTATAAAGGTTTCTAACTTATATAAAGATAGTAGATTAAAGAAATATCACCTTAATAACCTTAAAGTTTACCTACTATATATAACCTAACTTGATATATAGAGATTTCCTATATTAAATATTAAAGTCACCTCTTATAATATTAATATGATTACGCTTAATATAAACTAAGTAGTAATAAGATATACTAGACATCTAAGAAGTTAATATCTTAATCTCTTTATACTATTAATGTTTTAAAATAGGGCGTCTTATTATTAAATAAGGGTAAGAAGAGGTCGTATCGCTTTAAGTATAGTATTAAACTATATCTTACTACATCTTAGCATAATAGTTATCAGGCCTTAAGTAAGGCCTAAAACTGCTTTAGTATATATTATTATACTATCTTCTATACTTTATAAACGCTAATTATAGCAATTATTAACTTAAGTATCTTAGTGTAATAAGTACCTTTAGATATAGCGACTTCTAATAAGCATCTTTTAGAGCGTAATTAATTTACTTTAAACTTAATTTAAGATATTACTTATCTCTATATATTCTAAAACTAAATTCTATCTGCTATTTTAATATTTTTCCTTATCTCTTTCTTTTAGGTATAGCCGTAGCCTACATTTACTCTACTTAACTTATAATTATTAAATAGGAGTAAGTTATCTTATTTAGTAATAAATATACTTATATAAATAAGTTTTTCTAAAATTCTACTAATTTACTTAATAACATTAATCTATTACTAGGCGATAGTAACCTTTACTACTAAATCCTTAACTTTTCATACTTTTAATATTCTTTCTTACTTATACCCTCTATATTAATAACCTTATTCTCTTAGATTACTTTATTAACTATACTTCTTATTAAACCTAAACTATTATTATAGCCGATTCTTATGCTTATACGTATAAGAGCTACTCTATAGTCATAGTATATAATAGTTTCAACCTTAGAAAAGATAAGATAAAGCCTTTTAGCTAGCTAGTCTACTTTCTCTTAAAAGAGAAATAAAGAAACATTATTACTAGAACAATTATCCTTAAACCTATTAAAGAGATTAGCTTATAAAAGAGATATTAGATATTCCTACCTACCTTCTAACCTATAGATAAAATCTAAGCTAATATTACTTTTATTAATCATACTAAGTAGCTATCTAGCATTATAATTAGTTCCTTAGAGTAAAAACAGGTCAATTCTACCTCTTTTTAGAGCACATTTTCAGGCCTATTTACTTCTTATTATCTGTGATTTAATACTAATAATAACATAACCTAATAAGTCTTCCTTAATAACTATAACTAGTCTTAATTACTAGTCTATTAGGCAATTAATGCTTTAAAGTATCTTATTATTATATTAAAGGATAAACCTATTAGTATCTACTTCTTCCTATATACTAATTCTAATAATACTCTATCTTAAACCTTTATTAATATTAAGGAGCGTTTTAAATATGATCTTACTTATATCTCCTACTAGTAAGGTATATATAAGAAGAATCTTATAATAGTAGATAAGGTAGTCATTTTTAATATTAGTAATTTAAAAGATACTAATAATTATCCTAAAGTCATATCTATACTTATAGTCTATTATCTTAACTTAATAGAAATATATACCTATATTAGAGTTAGCTAAATATAACTTAAAAAAGAAAGCAAGAGAAATGTTAGAACTTTAAACGTTATTAGAAGAGTTATCTATATTATCTAATTAGCTAAAGTAGGTAATCTAGTATATACTAGTCTCTTATTAATTAATAAGTAAGGAGAAAGCAAAGCTACTATATTAAACCTCCGTTTTAAAGCTAGTAATAAACTAAAAGTCAACTTCTAACTCTAAGCTAATATAATTATTA
>QGMI01000362.1:0-34167 GCA_007821535.1 Lachnellula occidentalis
GAAAGGTTGAATTTAAAGCTCTTTATTAAGGTTTTTATAATTATTTAAAAGGTTTTTCTAATTCTCTTTATAATACTATTTATCTAGGGGTTATATAGTACTAATAGTTTAAAATAGACTCCTATCTTTATAAGGTAAAGCTAAAATGCCTTAGAGATATATTCCCTACTATTATCTATCTAGAGCCTTATGATTTATTTATAGCAAGATACTTAAAAGAGTTTAAACTTACCTAAGGCTTTTAATTTAATTTATATTATATAGATTTTAACCTCTTTAGTCTTATTATAATAAAAGTAGATAAAGTAGAAAGAGCTATCTTATACTAGTCTTATTAGGCTAATAGTATCTATATAAATTAACTTATCTTAATATCTATCTAGATTAATATATCCCTTATAAAAGGCCTTAGTTATTTATCCTTTTAAGTAAGCCTTATAGGTATATAGTACTAGTAGTATCTTAAGGTTAAGTCTATTAGTTATTTTTTAAAGTTTTTCTAAATTATCTTTATTAAGGTACCTAAATCTCTTATACTAAATTATATATACTTCCTTAATAGCAAATACTACTAATACTTAATAATAGGACTTATTTTAGTAGTTAGTTTATAGAGTATTAAAAGGTTTTTAGATTTATACTATATATGCTTATTATTTTTAATATAAGTCCTAAGTCTAGTTAATATATCCTAAGAGATTAATATAGGTTTTTAGCAATTTAGTATTAATATCTAGATAGAAAAGGTCTTAATAGATTAATCTAGTAAATATTACTAGCTTCTTTCTATAAATAGTAAGGCTAGTACTATTATCCTCTAGGTAAACCCCTATTTTACTTTAAATAAAACTTAGATAAGAGAAAAGATTTACTTTAAGTTTAGGATAATAAATAATATTATAGATCTAAAGCTATCTTATAATACTATCTTTTATCTAGACTAGTAGTATTATAGTACCTTTTCTATATAGTTTTAAGGTATATCATCTAATTCTTATAATTATACTAATCTTGCTAGGGTTAAAGGGTTTAATTAATTTAAAGAATTCTTATTTATAAAATATATATTAGGTATATCTACTATTTAAAATAAATGCATTTTTAAGTAAGGTTAGTATCTAACTTATAAGAGTAGATTTAGTATTATTTAAGATAGATAGAGATTTATTAAAGAAAGTAAGATATAATAGCTATTATAGTTTAGGTTTTCCTAAGAGAGTTAATAGAATAGTAAATAATAGTATAAAAAATACTATTTCTAATAGATATTATAAGAGGCTATTTTATAAGTCTTAAATAAATAGTAAAAGAAAGAGAAAGATAGGAAGGATATTTAATAAGATAAATAGAAGGAAGATAGATATTATTTTAGCTTAAGTATAGATTTGCTCCTATAGCTATTTTAAGTATTACCTAGCTTATAAGTTAGTAGCTAGCTTTAGGTAAAAGAGTTTATACTTTTAGTTAAGTTTAATCTAAGTACTAGATAAGAGTTTAAGCTATTATAATTACTATTTATCGATTTTAAATACTAGTTTAAATATAGAAGTATATCTATAAATTGTAAGTATATTATATAATCTCTCCTCCTACCTATTAGCTAAGGTAGTATTATATTTAACTTTTAGGATAGTAACCTTTTTTTAGTATTCCTTCTTATCTTTTAGGCATTTATCTAATACTACCTTTAGGTAGGAGTATTTTACTATATATTTAGCTTTATTATAGTATAGCTTCCTATAATGCCTATATTAAGTTATAAGCTTATTAGTAATTAATCTAAGGATATTAGAATATATAGCCCTAGTTATAAAATACTATATTAATAACTCCTCTTTTAGGATTACTTTTTAGAGATCCTTTAAGGCTATTCTAGACTTAACTATATTAATATAGTTATTTATAAAGATCTAATTTAACTTAAAGTTTTTATATTAAAAGGAGAGGCTATTTAGGTATAAGCCTATTATCTATAGTACTAGAAGTTATATAAAGTTACTAAGAAGTTTTAATTCTTTATCTAACTAAAGAAATTTATTATTATACTTTATAATACTTATTATATTATCTAAATAAAGGTTAAAAAGCTATCCTTAAAGTATATTAAAGATTACTATACCTTAAGGCTTAAATCTTTCTTTAAGCTAAGTAAGAAGAAGCTTTAAGTTATCTTCCTTAATATTATTAAAGGTAACTTTCCTAATTCCCTCTTTTAGTAAGAAATTTATAACTACCTTACTAACCTTCCCTTTTATAATATTTTACCTTTAGATTTAGAATTCTTCCTATTTATCTTTATAACCTTAAAATGCTTCTTCTATCTTATTAATATATACTATTAGTTAAAGGAGCTTGCTATTAATAATTTTTTAGTATAAGTAGTTTTTATTAATAAGTACTAGGATTATTTAGTAGTCTTAGATAATCTAGTTTAATTTATCAAGGTCTAGTATAATAGTAAAAAAGGAGGAGGTATAAGATTTAGTCTCTAAAGCTATTACTAAATACGTTTAGATTTAATATCCTAATATATATATTTATAAGTTCTTAATAAGGCTTTATTATAAAAATCAAGGAATAATTATATAAGTAAACTAGGATTATCTTAGTAATAGTTATATAATAGATTATAAACTTAAAATCTAAAGATTAAGGTTAAGGATAGAGATAATAGTATAGATAATAAAGTGCTTATATCTAAGGCCTAAAGTATAATATCTCCTAGGTCTATAGATAATTATTTAGATTTAAAAGGTTAGTATTTAGAATTAGTCTTTTAATCTTAGTCTAAGTTAAAAGAAGTAATAGGAGTATTTATAAGAGCATTTATATAATAAGGAAATAAATCTAGTCTAAAGAGTAAATACTTTTATAAGTAAGAGAGTTTTTAAGTCTTAGTATTTTATAAAGTATAAGTAGTATCTTTAGGGAACTATTACTTTAGTATCTCTTATAATTCCTATAAAGAATATCTTATTAGCCGTATTATCTATTATACTTATACTACTACCTATATTTTATAATATAATAGCTATTTTGCATAATAAATATAATAGTAGGTTAAGGGGTAATAGGGAGGTTAGATTTAAGATTTTCTAAGCTTATAGTCTTAGGTCATTTTTAGTATATTTTATTCTATACTAGTTTTTAAGGCTAAGTGATTTATATATATTAGATTATAATTATTTAGAACTCTAAAAGTTAGGAGATAAGTTTTTAAGTTAGATTCTTATATTACTATAAAAAGGGATTTATATAGCCTTATTCTTAGTAATTATAGCTTAGGTTTATTTAAAGTAATAGTAACTACTCTATTTCTAGGCTTTTATTCTTAACTATTAATAATAGTTTCTAAGGTAAGGTATAGTCTAGGAAGGTATTAGAAATGAGATCTAATCCTTTCCTAGGGGTAACTTTATCCTTATATAATATTATAGTTAATAAGATCTATTCTTTTAATCTTCTTTAGTTAAGTAACTTAGCTTTAGAAGTCACTAGGCTTATAACTTATTAAATAATTACTTTAATATAAAGGTAAAGTAGGTTATATAATATATAACTAAGTAAAAGAGTAAGTAGATTAAGTAAAGTATATTTAGTAAGTTACTTAATTACTTAATCTTCCTAGAAGGGAAAGCTCTTTCTTATATATAAGTAGTACTATAGCTAGTTAGCCTTGCATATGATCGCTATTAGCTAATTACTTTTAATAAGAACCTTAAATAAGAATGACGCCTAGGGACTAGTTCCTAAGCCTAGAAATACTAAAATTCTAAATAGTTATTAGACTTATAGACTAAAAGATTTTAACGATTATTACGAATTTAAGGCTAGATTTATAGCTAAGGGCTTTAAATAACTATATAGTATCAATTATATTAATACTTTTGTAGCTGTTATTAAATAACTAGCTTAGAGGCTTATATTTGTACTAGCTATTTTAAATAATTGGCTCATTTATAAAATAGATATGATCTCTACTTTTACTCAAGGCGATATAGATAATTTTATTTATCTAAAATAACTACAGGGTTATATTAGCGCTAAATACCTAGATCATATCATTAAATTAAATAAAGCCTTATATGGATTAAAGCAATCAGCTAGAATATAGTATAATACCCTAAAAGAAGTATTAACTACTAAGTTAGGATTTGAATTCCTACTAAGCGAAAATAGTATATTTATAAATCGTTCTACTAATATTATAATTACTATATATATAGACGATTTAGCTATAATTAGTCCAAACATAGAAATAATTTAGGACTTTATTAAGAAAATAAAAAACTATTTCGATATTAAAGAACTAGGCCTAATTAAGGACTATCTAGGTATCGATATAGACTATAAGCCTAAAGAAGGGACCCTAAAGCTATATATAGCCAAATATATAAATAAAATCCTAAATAAATTTAGCTTTAATAACTTAAACCCTTCTAAAACTCCTATAGACTCTAATATTAAATTAGAGCCTAATAAGGAAAAGGCTAGTCCTGAATCAATTAAATATTTCTAGCAATTAATAGGATCACTACTATATCTAGCATTAGCATATAGGCTAGATATAGTCTATGCTACTATTAAACTAGCTAGATTTACTTCTAATCTAGGCGACTTATATCTAAATGCTATTAAGCACATATTTAGATATTTAAAACGGACTATAAATCTAGGCATTATCTACTCTAGTAATACAACTAGCTATATCCAAAGCTATTGCGATGCAGATTATACTAGCAACCTAGTACAAGCTAAAAGTACTATAGGCTATATTATATTTATAGCTAGAGGCCCTATTATATAGAAATCTAAGCTACAATCGATTATAGCTTAAAGTACTATAGAAGTAGAATATATAGCTATAAATATAGCTGCTAAAGAAATAGCTTTTATTAGAATCTTACTAAAAGAACTAGATCTATTAAAGCAAGATAAGCTGCCGTTATATATAGATAATAATAGGGCCCTCTTACTAGCTAATAACCCTATATTTTATAAAAGAACTAAGCATATTAATACTAAATATCATATGATTAGAGATCATATAAATAAGGGTATACTAGAGCTAATTTATATCCCTATAAACGATCAAAAGGCAGATAGGCTTACTAAGCTACTAGCTTTAAATAAATTTACTGGTTTCATAAACCATTTAAACCTCTACTAGCCTAAAATATAGTCAATATAGCAATTCACTTAGCTACTAAGACTAAAACACTACTACTAAGATTCTAAGACTTAGAATCTCTTAGTAAAATGCTTAGTTCTAAGTTAAGCTATAAAACCCGTAAAAATTGCGGTAAAAATAGGTTCTATTTAACCTATAAAGTGAATAACGCAATTTACAATTTAATGACTATAAGCTTACTAAATTCAATTAGTAGGGGCACAAATGGCATTTTTTAAGAGGTTTTTTAGACTAGATACAATTTACCTTCTAAGTATAATAGATAGTTAAAATAGCTTCTATTTATACTAGTAGGTTAAAACTATAAAATATAAGATAAAAACAAGATTGAAAAATTGATTTATATTTTGGCGCTATACTATATACTTTTAGGCCTATAATTTATTAATTCTTATAAAACGCTACTCTTTTAAGCTATTTTACCTATCTTAGCTATCTTAGCTATCTTAAGCTATTTAAGCTCTTAAGCTACTTAAGCTACTTAAGCTACTACTAGCTACTATAAAGAAGCTATTTAGGTACTTATTAAGGGGGCATGTTAGATATATGATAATAAGTACTAAATATGGTTTTAACCTAATTAGGCTTAGTACAAAGCTAGCAATATTGATTTCTTAGTGAATCCTATAGAAGGTTCTATAGTAACATAGGCTACTATAGTTTCCGAGGTTACTATAGTCTACTATACGATTATAATATAAGTTACAACCTTTAGCATTCTAGCTACTTCTATACTCTCTATTATGACTTATATAATTAATAAGCATAGAAGGTACTAGAATAGCATTCTTTTGTATATATAGAAGTCTTATTTACTTACTATAAGGCCTTCTAAGCTAAGCTTTCAAATTCAATTATATTTGCATATATTATCACCTCTCACGTGATCCTTATCACCTACCGAGCCTACCTCCACCAAATCTTATACTTATATAATAGGTTAAGGTATCTGCGCTTAGTAGTCAGGTATACTATTTCTTATTTCTTTAGGGTAAAGAAGATCTTATATTCTATTCCTTATATAATAATACTATAGATATCCTTAGCTAGTAATTTAATATTCTAGCTAAGTAAGTCTATAGCTTAGTATAAGTAAAGGTTATCTATATACCTAAAATATAAGGTTATATCTTATAATAGAAGTTCTACTAGGTATAGTATATAAAGGACTAATAAAAGTAGAAAGCCCTAGGGTATACTATATACTACCTTATAGATTAGGATAGTTTCTCCCTCTAGCCTAACTTATACTTACTAGTTAGAAAGGAAGGAATCTATTAGCTTTAGGAATAAGAAGGAAAACTCTTATTTTATTATATACTAGAATAGCTACTATTTAAGTAGTATATTAAAGGCTCCTTATATATCTATAGTAACTATAAAGACTTATTTCCTAGCTACAAAGGCTAATTCTATATTATATATAAATGCTATAACTAGGTCTATTATAGATCTCTTAAGGAGAGCACCCCTATATTAGGGGCTAAGAAGGCCCTAAGTTAGAGCTATCTAGGCTAAATGCTAGGCTACTACCCGTTTAAGGCCCTTAGAGATATAGGAGAGTAGAGTAATAGACTACTATAAGTAAACTAATAACTTTTCTTTCTTACCTACCTTTAGTATTATTACTACTTCTACTAGTTTCTAGAAGGCTAGGAAGTAGCTATATATTAGATACTACTAGTATAACTTATATATATAATACTTAATATACTCCTAGCTAGCTTTAAGAAGCTAGACTATAACTTGGTCTATACCTAGTAAGGTATTAAGAACCCTAATTATATTTTATTCTACTTCTTCTAGTAATAGGCTAGTATCCTAGCTAAGGGCACTAGTACCTTCCTAATTTTAGAGAGGATTATTAGTTAGGTCATCCTTAGCATTAAAGTAATCTAGGATTACTAATCTTAGTACCTCTACCTTTTTAGTAGTATCCTTAATAACTATCCTATTATATTTAATTAAGAGGGCTTTTAAGTTAGAAGCTAGTTTATACTAGCTAATAATTTTATAAAAGGACTTATTATCCTTAATACTATCTATTATATATCTCTAGTAATCCTACTTTACCTTTTATATAATATTTAAGAAGTATCTAGTATCTTTCCTAGGCAAGTTACTTAGGGGAAGGCTAAGGGAAGCAAGGTACTTATAGTATGCTTCCTAGTAGTCTAGGGTCTATTATAAGGTATCCTTATTGTTAAATTTGGTGGAGGTGGGCTTGGTAGGTGATAAGAGTCACGTGTGAGGTAATGACAAATATATATGCAAATATAAGTGAATTTGAAAGCTTAGCTTAGAAGGCCTTATAGTGAGTAAATAAGGCCTCTATATATATAAAAGAATGCTATTCTAGTACCTTCTATACTTATTAATAGTATGAGTTATAATAGAGAGCATAGAAGTAGCTAGAATGCTAAAGGCAGCAACTTACGTCATAATCGTACGGTAGACTACGGCAGCCTCGGAAACTATAGTAACCTCAGGATACTACGGTAGCCTACGTCACTGATCGAACCTTCTATAGGATTCACTAATAAATCGATATAGCTAGCTTTATACTAAGCCTAATTAGGTTAAAACCATATTTAGTACTTATTACTATATATCTAATACGCCCTCTTAATAAGTACCTAAATAGCTTTTTTATAGTAGCTAGTAGTAGCTTAAGTAGCTTAAGAGCTTAAATAGCTTAAGATAGCTAAGATAGCTAAGATAGGTAAAATAGCTTAAAAGAGTAGCGTTTTATAAGAATTAATAAATTACAGGCCTAAAAGTATATAGTATAGCGCTAAAATATAAATCAATTTTTCAATCTTGTTTTTATCTTATATTTTATAGTTTTAACCTACTAGTATAAATAGAAGCTATTTTAACTATCTATTATACTTAGAAGGTAAATTATATCTAGTCTAAAAAACCTCTTAAAAATTGCTATTTGTGCCTCTACTAATTGAATTTAAGGAGCTTATAGTTATTAAATTCTAAATTGCGTTATCTACTATATAGGTTAAGTAGAATCTAGTTTTACTATAATTTTTACGGATTTCGTAGTATAACTTAAAACTAAGTATTTTACTAAAAGACTCTAAGTCTTAGAATCTTAGTAGTAGTATTTTAGTTTTAGTAGCTAAGTGTATTAGATATATAGTAATAAGCACTAAATATGATTTTAACCTAATTAGGCTTAGTATAAAGCTAGCTATATCGATTTATTAGTAAATCCTATAGAAGGTTCTATAGTAATATAAGCTACTATAATTTCTAAGGTTATTATAATCTATTATATAATTATAATATAAGTTATAACCTTTAGTATTCTAGCTACTTTTATATTCTCTATTATAACTTATATAATTAATAAGTATAGAAGGTATTAGAATAGTATTCTTTTATATATATAGAGGCCTTATTTACTTACTATAAGGCCTTCTAAGCTAAGCTTTCAAATTTACTTATATTTGCATATATTATCACCTCTCACGTGATCCTTATTACCTACTAAGCCTACCTCTACCAAATCTCACATAGTAGTAATACGATAAGGTCTATATATATAGATATAGACTAGCTTCTAATTCAATATTATTAAGTGTAAAAAGGCTTATCAGCTACTTTTTAAAAGCTTATTAGCTACTTTTTAAGGTATCCTCTCCTACCTATATTTTTACTAATAGAGAAGTTCAAGCCTGAGGCTTACGTCCCTAAGACTAAGCGCTAGTAAAAACATAAGCTAGTGCCTCTAGAAGCTATAATTTAATATGTCCGTCACCTATAATTATAGGTATTATAGCAAATTCTCTCAAACTAAGGTGCCTATACTTTATTGCTATTTAGTAGCCCTAGAAGGTACTATATAGGTTAGATTTAAAGGAGTGGCTACTAGCTCTCTATTAGTTTAAATTATAACGCTAGTAGTAATTAAGTAGGTCCTAAGAAGCCATCCTTAGAGAGGGAGAACTACGCTTAATTACTAACTAGTTTTATAAGAAAAGCTAGTTTTTAGTACTTATTATTATATTTAGAGATAGCTATAATAAACATTAGCTATATTTAGGTATAATCCTAGGGAATAATCTAGTAAGCAGTTTTAGCTATAGTATATATAGCCTAAAAAGGCTAGTAAAAAGGGGGCGTACTAATTTAATAACCTTATTTTATATAAATTTGGTTAATATTTAAAAGTACTAAGAAAGCTTAAGCTATAGCTAAATTGCTAAGAAAGCTTAGAATACTTAAATTGAAATTTGAAAACTACTTAAAAATCTAGTACGCTGATGATAATGATGATAATAATATTTATTTTCATCTATTAGAAGGCAGGCAAGAGCCTACTATCTTGGGACCTCTTATGAGGTATAGAGACATACTAAGCTAAGGTAATTTTATATATAAGTATAACTATAGAAAGCGTTTTAAAGAGTAAGAGAGCTAGTATATAGCCTTTTAAGAGTAACCCTTCTCTACTATTTGTAATAGGCACTAGATAATAATTTAGATAGATACGAGTATCCTAATATATAGCTAAGTAGTAGAGTTTATAAGCTTAAGTAGGTAGGTAAGGCAGTTTACGCTATTAGTATAGTATAATAAGGCCTAAGCTAATAACAAATGAAAGTAGTAGTAGTATATATATATATATTCCCCTAAGACTAATCTAACTCTAAATGAAAATTCTTAAAGTAAAAGTAAGTAATTATACCTTAGTTCCTACCTTATGTAAGGTTATAGAGTAATTATAGGTAGCCTAGTTTAATAATATTATTTTGCCCTAAAAGGTAAGATAATATTATTAAACCTAGCTATCTTTACTATCCTTAACCTCTTATAGGTATAAGCTAGAGCGATTATATTATAATTCCTACTAGTAAGAAGGTTATAAAGTAGTTACTTTATCCTAGCTATAATAAGAATGTATCTACTTAATATCCTATTAGACTATACTATACTAACCTATAAGGGATATAGAGGTATATAAGTATTATATAGGCTATTAGCAAATATAGATTTATAAGAAGAACTCTATCTAGCTAATAAAGTCTTTAAATTTAGAAAGCTTAATAAGTATGCCTTATAAGTAGTTAATTGCTTCTTATCTATTATATAAAAGGGAAGGTAATTTATTAAGTTATAGCCTAAGCTTTTAGATTATTTTATAATAGAAGATAATATAGTCTACTAATTTCTTATAATTATATAAGTATCTAACCTTAGTATCTAAGTATTTATATTTAGTATAATACTAGTTAAAATCCTTATACTAGGTCTAGAGTACTAGGAAGTAGTAGAGTATAAGCTAAGAGAGTTCTAGCTCTAGAAGAAGTTTAATCTAATACTTTAGCTTAAAGAGTTTATATTAGAAGGAGAGTTTTATACTAATTTATATCTACTAGAGTTATTAGGCTTAATACCTTTCTTCTTAATAGATTAACCTAATTCTACTAATTATAAGTTCCCTAGCTAGGCTATTATTATAAGGTACTTTTACCCTTAAGTTAGCTAGTATATCTGCCTCCTTATTACTTAGGATTCTAGTATATCCTAGACTTTATTAAATCCTAATATCATATTATTCTATAAGCCCTTAAATATTAAGGAATGCCTATTATAATAATACTAAGGCATTATTCCTAATATACTAGATAACTGAAGTACTATTAATATAAAGCTAATAACGCTATTACTAGTCGCCTAGAGTAAGCTTTAGCGCCTATTAGAGTCCCTAGTAGGCGCTAATAGCCTTAGCATTAAAGATATACAATAGCTTATTAATCAAGCTATATCCTTTTACTACTTGCTTATTATTCTAATAAATTAAGTAGCTATAGCCTATCTACTTTCCTTTATTATATTACTCTAAGCTATCTAAGTAGATTAAGATATTATCTAGGCCTATTATCTATAGCTACTTTATAAACTATATAGAAGTAGTCTTCTTATTAATACTACTAGTAGGGTCTATCCTATATCCTAGTAAGAAGTAGGAGGGAGCTAGTTAAGGCTAGAGGACCTTTAAGAAGGAGTTCCCTAGTTACTATACCTTAGTTTTTATATATTACTAGGTTCTAGCTCCCTTACCTTTAATAATTTATAGAAGGGCGATATGCTAGACTAGTAGGTACCTTATATTAATAGTCTAGAGTCTTATAGCAAACTAGAGCTTAGTATCCTCTAGTACTATAAAACCTGATAGTAGGCCCTAGTCCTAGAATAGGGTTACTATTAGGGTAGTCCTTTATACTAGGAGCATTCTTCTTGCTACTAGTATAAGTATCTTATCTACTAAGTTAATAGCCTAGCTAAGCCTTATACTAATAGTTTCCTATCTACTAGTCTAGAGAAGTCTAGAAGCTTTAGTCTATCTATTATACTATGCCTCTATACTATAAAGGACTAATAGAAGTATATATATAATAACTGCCTTCTATAGTAAGATAGCTAGGGGTCTATAGACTATTTAGGCAAGTCCCTAAATATAGTATACTACCTTCTAAGCCGTGCCTATCTATTCTACTATATGCTATTTAAAAGTAAGTTTTCTATTAAACTAGATGCCTAGCTACTAGAAGGTAGGCTACTTAGTATCCTCCTTTATTAGGAGGGGGATAAAGTAGAAAGTAAGGGTACTAGTTACTTTATATAATAGGTTAAGATATTTATACTTAGTAGTTAGGTATACTATTTCCTATTTCTTTAGAGTAAAGAAGATCTTATACTCTATTCCTTATATAATAATACTATAGATATCCTTAGCTAGTAATTTAATATTCTAGCTAAGTAAGTCTATAGCTTAATATAAGTAGAAGTTATCTATATACCTAAAATGTAAGGTTATATCTTATAATAGAAGTTCTACTAGATATAGTATATAAAGGACTAGTAAAAGTAGGAAGCCCTAAGGTATACTATATACTACTTTATAGATTAGGGTAGTTTCTCCTTCTAGCCTAACTTATACTTACTAGTTAGAGAAGAAGGAATCTATTAGCTTTAGGAGTAAGAGAGAGAACCCTTATTTTATTATATACTAGAGTAGCTACTATTTAAGTAGTATATTAAAGGCTCCTTATACGTTTATAATAACTATAGTAACTTGTTTCTTAGCTACGAAAGTAGATTCTATATTATATATAAATGCTATAACTAGGTCTATTATAGATCTCTTAAAGAGAATGCCTTCATATTAGAGGCTAAGAATGCCTTAAGTTAGAGCTGTCTAGGCTAAACGCTAGGCTACTACCTATTTAAGGCCTTTAGAGATATAAGAGAGTAGGGTAATAAGCTGCTATAAGCGAACTAATAACTTTTCTTTCTTGCCTACTTTTAGTATTATTACTATTTCTACTAGTTTCTAGAGAGCTAGGAAGTAGCTATATATTAGGTACTACTAGTATAACTTATATATATAGTACTTGATATACTCTTAGCTAGCTTTAAGGAGCTAGACTATAACTTAGTCCGTGCCTAGTAAGGTACTAAGAACCTTAATTATATTTCATTCTACTTTATCTAGTAATAGGCTAGTATCCTAGCCTAGGGTACTAGTGCCTTCCTAGTCTTAAAGGGGATCATCTATTAGGTTATCCTTAGTATTAAAGCAATCTAGGATCGCTAATCTTAGTACTTCTACCTTTTTAGTAGTATCTTTAATAACTGCCCTATTATATTTAATTAGGAAGGCTTTTAAGTTAGAAGCTAGTTTATGCTAGCTAATAATTTTATAGAGGGACTTATTATCCTTAATACTATCTATTATATATCTCTAGTAGTCTTACTTTACCTTTTATATAGTATTTAGGAAGTATCTAGTATCTTCTCTAGGTAAGTTACTTAAGAGAAAGCTAAGAGAAGTAAGGTACTTATAGTATACTTCCTAATAGTCTAAGGTTTACTATAAGGTATCCTTACCTTTATCCTACTAGGCTTTATCTACTATCTAGATTACTAAGTTGAAAACTATAATTAGCTATATAATAAATTTATTAATCTATTAGGTATTTATAAATATCTAAAAGCTAAGTAGCTAGGCTATCTCTATCTATACTAGTCTAGTAAACTTTAGGAAGTTAGTCTTAAGAACCTTATAATTATACTATTTAAGTAGTATCCTACCCCTACCTAGGATAGTAATTACTTATATATAGTAGTCTAATATACTATATATATCCTCCTAGATTATAGTATAAGTAAAGAGGATATTAGAGAAAGTAAGGTCTAGTATATAGCTATACTTCTATATTATAGCTCTAAGCTTCCTAATAAAGTCTATCCTACTAGTTGCTACCTAGTCTACTAATTCCTAGTCCTAGAGTATTATAATAATGCCTAGTTTAAATATATTATACTAGGAATTAAAGTCTCTACTAATTATATAGTTAGTTAGGAGGAAAAGGTAGGTTATATAATTTATTACTTCTATAGTATTTAGGGTTTAATAAGCATTTAGGATAGTAAATCTATTTATATCAATCTAGAATAGGTACTAGCTCTTAATAGGGCATCTTTATTATACTTTAAAGCTTACTTTCTTATAGATATATATTATTACTTATAAGCACTTAAGCTTATATTACTTAGCTTCCTTGCTTGCCTAAGAGTCTACTAGAGTATAGTAGTTATAGGTAGGGTAATTCTAAGTCCTTATTCTAGAATAGGTACTAGGCTCTTATATATAGACTATATCTATTTTCTTAATAAAGGCAAGTTAGAGGATTATAATATAGTAGGATTAATTCTTACTAATATTAGCCTAGTAAACTTATAAGTCCTAGGTTCTAGTATCTTTATTTTAAGAGTAGCCTTTACTATAATACTAATATACTTAGCTTCTTATTATACTTATAAAAGTTTATTAAAGTTAAGGTCTATATCCCTATTTAGGGCTATAGATAGAAGGTCTTTATACCTAAGGGGTAGAATATATATATTTTATATACCTACTACTTTAGTAGCTAGCTTAGGGGCTAGCTTAGTAACCTAGGTAGCTAAGGTTATTCTAATATTACTACTTCTTATATCTTTATATTTAGTAACCTTATAACCCTTTTACTTTTAGAGGTTTTCTTATATTAAAGGTTAGAGCTATATTAATTCTAGCTCCTCTTAGAAGGCTATAGGTACTAGGTTAGTATCTTAGAAGTCCCTATCTTTATATCTATAGATTAGGTCTAGTTACTTCTTAGTAAGTTTAGTAATTTTACTATTCTTCTATTTTAGAATAATAGGGTAGTATTTATATCTAGTTAGGAATAGGCTATAGTAGTTAGTATAATAAGGAGGATACTTATAGTTAACCCTTAAAGGCCTATTATGCTAGTTGATTTGTATACTATAAGTAGAGTACTTTAGAAAGTAGGAGTACTTTACTAGGTTGCAAAAGCTTTAATAGCCTAGGTTATATTAAGAGATAATAGGTTTCTTATTAATAATCTATAATTAGTTACTATTATTAAAAAGTTAAAATAGATAGACCTTCTTTAAGAATAAGATAATCTAGGTTATCCTATCTATACTTATATTTACCTTATAGTATAATTAGTAGTAGCTAACTAAGTACGCTTTAGTTTATATAAAGACTTCCTTAGCTACTCTTTTAGGTATAATTATAATAATCTTGCCTAGAATAAGTAAGTAGAATAAGACTAAGATATCCTTTATAATATATATTATTAGAATGTCAACTAGTCACGTGTGTTACGTGGGGAGCGTAGCTCCCTAGCCTCCCCCTTATAGGGAGGCTATATGATGTAGGCTTCGCCTATATCTATAGTAGTTCTCTAAGTAATACAATTCTACTATTATAATAGGTTATAAGCTCTCTTCTATAGAGATAACTAGCTAAGTTCTCTCTACTTATAGTAGAATCTATCCTAATCACATATAGTAAAATATCACATTTATACAGATATATTAAATCCTTTTATCCTATAAATCTAATTACTCTATATAGCTATATTACTTACTTACTTATGTAGTTACTTTACTTACATTACGCCTAGATTAGATGACTTTCAGTAGGATATATATCCTTAATACTTTTACTCCCGGTCTATCTTATTCTCACTTAGGGGAGCTACTAATCCGTATAACTCCTATATGATCTAGGCTACTCTTACTCATTTCACGGGCTTCCTTACTCTCTAGGGGAGCCTAGCTATAATAATTACTAATTCTAGCTTGGACGGCCGATCTCTCTTACTTAGAGGAGCTTTCTAACTATCTCACTTACCTGTATATCTACTAACTACTCTTACTACTACTAAGTAGAGGAGAATACGAAGCTTGCTAGCAATTAAATAGTAATCAAGCGCCGAGGCTATAGTCCTAGTATCTAGCCTATAGTAATCGTCTATGTATACGAGGTAGTATAGTGTTTTGACTATATTTATAACGAATCAGGCCTAGTTCTATAGCTCAATCTCGTATAGAGGCTCAAAATAGAGCCTTAGCACTTATCTAGTATACCTTACTTGTATACTTTAACCCCCTTTTATCTCTAAAGCTTTAGAATCGGCTTACTCTATACTTACTCTACTATAGATCTCTTAATATATCTCAAATAGACGATAAGTACTCTAAAGATATAGTTACTAAGGAGACTAGTAGTATTAATAGTTAATAAGCAAGTATAGTATAATTGAGAAGGCTAATATAAGCATACTACTTAAATAGTAGTTATCTACCCTTTATAGAAAAGTTACTTCTATAACTTAAATACTTATAGCTTCTAGTCTACTATCTTACGAACCGTAATCTTACTTATTAGTTCTATTATATTTAAAGTATATTCTAAGACTTACTTAATACCTTTACTAACGTTTCTAATTAAGGTTTTTACCTAAAGGGCTATCTAGTAGTTAGTATTACTAGTCTCTTAGACGTAAATATATTTGAAACTTATTACTTAGCTATAAGCTCTATAGACCTCTTTAGCTATATCTTATAGTCCCTACTACCCTAGGTTTAGGTAATTATTTAGCCTTTATATTTAGATTCAGCCTTACTATCCTTAAGTCTAATAGCCTTATAGTCTAAATCTCTAAATCCGTCTATACTATAATCTTAAAGTCTAAATCATATAGCCTTACTACCTCTAAATCTACTCCTACTATTACTTCTATAGATAATCTTAAGCTTCTTAACCCTTATTCTATTTAAGTCTAAAGAACCTAAATATTATCTAGACTCTCCTTTATAAAACTTACTTGCTAGTATACCTCCTAGTATATACCTTATCCTATAGGAACTTATCTAGTAAGCTAAGCTATTTATACTCTCTTCCGATTTAGAATTACTCGATTTAGATAACCTTAGTAGACTTCTAAAAGGACTATAGCCTAAACGGCTCTCTATAGTAGAACTATAATCTCTCCTCCTATCCTAATAGTACCTCTAGTACTTAATTGATAAGGCCCTTACCTTCTTCTCTCGATTCGTAGTATTATTATTACTATTATTACTATTGCTAGTACTATTACCTCTCTTCCTAGACTCCTCTTTATAAGGCTCTTAGCCCCTTTCTTGCTCGGCCTTGTAGACTACTTAATAGCCTATATTACAGCCTCTATTAGAGCTAGTATTACTATTACTCTTCATGCTAGCAAAACCCTTATCGCTAGTATCTTCCTTAGCTTCTAATATTCTATACTATAGGCTTTATTACTATAACTATTATGCTATTCCTCTACTATTATAGTATATCATTAGCCTAATTACCTCCGAATCGTTAGAATGACTAAAAATATAGGAAGAATTAATATCTTGCTTATTCTAAAGCTTTATAATAATAGTATTAATTAGGCCTAATTTGAATACTAGGTGACTATTACTCTATAGGTCGCCTGTATATCTACTATTATAGATAAAGGTAGATTACCTATAGCTCTTATCAAGATCCCGCTCCTTCTAGTAGATACTTTAGTAGAAGATACCTAATATTATAAGGAGCAAATAGTAGACTATAAGATTGAAAAACGGGACTACTAGAAGGCCCTTATATAGTAGGAAGACAATTACCTTAGCGTTATTAGTATAATTTAGAACTATATTAGTACCTATATATTCCTAAAGCTTAAGGGTATAACTATAATCTATAAAGCTATAGAAATCCTAAAAAAGGGCTATAGCAAAGGTATTAGCTATTATATAGAGCTAAACTAGTAGTTTTACTATCTATCCCTTGCTAATTATAAGAGTATTACTAACTTTACAAATTAGCTTATAGATATTAATATAGAGCTAGAAGACCTTTACCTAGAAGCTACCTATCAGCCCTATTAGATAATCTAAAAGTTCCTTAAAGGCCTTAGTTTAGCATATAAAATCTTTACTATAATATTCCCCTACTCCTATTATCTACTACCTACTAAGACTGAACCTATTATTGCCTAGGATAAGCTTCTCTAGTATGCTTATAATAATAAGAAATAGTAAGTAGTTAGTATAACAGATACGGCTCTTATAGCTAAGGCAGCTAGGCTAAATTAGTCTAGCAAAAAGATAGGCAATTATAACTTCTATATGTACTACAAATAGCTATACTATATAGAGGATAAGTATTAGAAGAAGTTCCTAGACCTCAAGAAAGACTTTAAGAGCAAGAAGTAAGGATATAGTAAGGGTAGTAGTAAAGATTACTATACTAAGAAGCCTTAGACTAAGATACTAGAACTAGAGGAGACTTAGGATACTAGTATTATAATAGTAAGCTATATTACTATCAACTAGCCTATTACTAGACTTAAATCCTCCTCTTTATCTAATAAGGGCTTTATTACCCTAGTTCGGGCCCTATAGAACGACTAGATTATTAATACTAGCTATACTAACTATACTATAGGCAATTCTACCTACTTTATTAATCTCAAGCTAGGGGACTATAGAACCTATAGTAGGGTTAGTAGTACTATCAAATTTAAGGGTATTAGTATAGTCTATATCCTAATTCCTAGTACTAATAGCAAACCTATAATTCTACGGCTTATAGATATTAAATACTATCTATCTATAAGAGCTTTTAACCTTATCTCTATCTTATAGCTATTCTAATAGGAGCTTATCCTTATAATCACGAAAGATATTATCTTATAGTTTATTAGCTATTATAAGGTTACTACTACTTACTCTAATAGCCTATAGCTCCTTAAATGTACTAAATGACTTCCTAGTCACGCTCCTAGCTTCGCTATAGTAGTAAGACTAATTATAGCTTAGGTACTACTCTTATCTTATTATTCTACCCTATATTATAAACCCTAGTCCTATATTTCAGACGGTCTATCTATAAGCCTTTCGACTATTTTACTAAAAGTCTCTCGGTTACTAGTTCCTTTATCTCATTCTTACTTATACTATAGTCCTATTTTAGACTATATCTATCCTCTCTTAGACATTTACACCTTTCCTTACTATAGCTTAGTACTCTACCCTCTCCTTACCTCTATTACTCTTCTAGCTATCTAATCGTGCCTATTACCTATAAAGTGCCCTAAGTATATATCCCAAGCCTACTAAGTAGGGTAGAATTGCCTACTATAGCATAATTAGCTCGGGCATCTTAGTACTTAAGGACTAGATAAAGTAACTATAACTATAAATGAAATCGACTTTTAGGAAGTTTAACTAAAGGATTCCTATATCTATAAGACTTATATTACTTAGAAAGGCAAATGCTACTTATATAACTACTATATCCTACTAGGGGAGCATCTAATAGCCCTTATCTACTTAGATATTATTAGCCTAGTACCTGTAAATAGCTATGATAGCTTATACTTCTTTATTACATTCGAGTATAATAAAACTAAGATAACTACTATCTACTATATAAAGGCTAAGCAGGAGGTTATAGACTATTTTATCTACTTCTAGAAATACTTCGAATGCCCTAACTTAGGCTAGACTATATAGTAGTTATACGATAATAATAGTAGGGAATATATTGCTAGACGGCTATAGCAATATCTCTTCTAGTATAGTATCTTATAAGAATCGACCGAGCTATATATACTACAAATGAACGGTCTATTAGAATGCTTCGGCTAAACTATCTAGCGTAAAGCCGCCCTACTACTCAAGCTAGCTAGCCTACTATTATAATATTAGCCTAAAGCCGTTAAGTATACTAGCTACCTCTATATATGTAGCATATACTCTACTATCTATAAATCCCTATTCGAAGTATAGTATAGATAGGTCCTATAGTACTTATATATTAATATCTTTAGCTCTATTATCTACTATAATAACCCTAGTAAGAAGAAGAAGCTATAGGATAAAATAACCTATAGTATCTTAGTTAGCTATAAAGGAGATACGATTTACTATATTCTTAAACCTAATAGCCGTATTACCTATAGGGCAGCCGTAAAAGCAATTAAATGTATACTATAAGAGCAATTCGACTAGGAAGATAAGGAAAAGGTTTATAACTTACTACTTGATTACTTTTCTAATCTAATACTCCTAGCTAAGCTTATTCCTCTATAGATGCCTATTTTATACCTACTATTAGACCTATTTACTCGTCTAAAACGAAAACAACTAGCTAATAACGTATTTCTCACTCCTCCTCTTAATAATAATAACCTCTTTTTAGTCTCACTCGACCTACGTCCTGTCTTACTCCTACCTATAGATCCTACAGGCTGCCGGCGCTCTATTTCGCGTCTGGTATTACCTTTACGAGAATCTCCTTTAGTAGACCCCTTTAGCTTATAAAATGCTTCGGTTTTACTAGCTTAGATTCCCTCTCTACTATACTATTCAGTATAGTAACGCCTACTTCTCTATTATAGTACGGCTATAAAGCGCTCTTGCTAGTATACACTCTACTAGTCCCTATTACTTATCTTCAATTAAGATACCTTCTAGTATAATCCTCCTAGATATTAGGACTACTACCTAAGAAGTATATAAAGGGATATCTAGTATAATAAGGATATCTATAATAATAATTCAGATGATAACTAGGGCTATATATCTAAGTATACTCTATCTACTAGAGATTCCAAGCTTAAGCCTAGGGCTAATACCTTTAGGAGTAACGATTTTAACTACCTCCTAATACTATAGCTATATTATATAGAAATACTAGAAATGCTATAAGAGTACGATTTCTATAATATAGACGTCTAGTATATTAACCTCCTGAATTACCCTAATTTATAGCCCGAATCGTTATTGCTAGACCTACTATACATAGGAATAGCTACTATCTAGTCTACTAAACTAGATGCCTATAACCTCTTCTTAGTCCCTACTTATATCTCCTCCTTCTCTAAGATCTTACTACTCTCTTTCCTTAGGCATATAGATTCACTAGAGCTATTTAAGCCTAAGATACTCTAGTAGGTAATAAACAGCTTATAGTAGAAGTACTAGCAAGCTGCGATTATAGACGAATACGATTCCTTAGTAGAGAATGATACTTAGGACGTTTAGACTATCCTATATAACCGGTCTGCCTTATTAAACAAGTAGGTCTTTAAGGTTAAACGGGGGGCTACTAGCAAAATCCTCTACTATAAGGCCTGCTAGGTTGTATGAAGCTTTAAGTAGAGAGAAAGCTTAGATTTTACTAAGACGTTTGCCTTAATAGTCAAGCCGATAAGCTATAAGGCTATCTTTGCCCTAGCTACTGCCTACGATTAGGAATTAGAGTAAATAGATATCAAAACGGCCTTCCTCTATAGGGATATCGCTAAAGATATCTAGATCAACCTTCCTATAGACTGTAATATTACTAGTACTACTACTACTAAGCTAAATAAGGCTCTCTATAGCCTGAAATAGTCACCCTACATTTAGTATAATATACTAGCTAACTTCCTTACTACTTAAGGCTTCTACCCTCTTAATACTAATGCCTTTATATTTACTAAGGAAGGTATTATTATTACTATCTATATAGATAACCTCCTTATTATAGGAGAGTCTATATTAGCTATTAATACCTTAAAAGCAGCCTTATTAGATTGATTCAAAATGTTAGATCTCGGCCTATACTATTTCTACCTTAGTATAGAAGTTACCTATAACTACCTATACTAGATGCTCTACCTCTTATAGGAAGCCTACCTCAAGAAGGTCCTAGAAGACTATAGTATAGTAGACTGCTATAGATCTAATATTCTAATAGACTCTTACTCTTATCTAATCCTATCTATAGACCTATAATACTAGGCTCCTACTTCCTTCTACTACTAATATTAGTCTACAGTTAGCTCTCTTATATATACTATACTAGGTACCTAGCCTAATATTACCTTCATAGTCTCTATTATCTTATAATACTCTATAAACCCGATTAAGAGCTATATGACTATAATAAAGAAGGTATTCTACTACCTTAAGGATACTTCCTCTTTTAGCCTTATCTTCTAGGGCTCCTTTGCCCTACTTATAGGGTATATAGACTTAGACTATACTAGCAATTATAATACCTGACGGTCTACTTCAGGCTATATATTCAACTTAGGCTCTACTACCATTTCCTAGTCATCTAAGCGCTAGCTTATAGTTTCTCTCTCTTTATATAAGGCTGAATATATTAGCTAGACTAATGCTACTAAGGAAGCAATCTAGCTTAAGGGCTTCCTCAAGTAAATCTACCTCGATTTAGACCTAGGCCTTAGTACTACGCTTATTTATAAGGATAATCAAGGGGCTATTATACTAGCTAAGAATAGCGTATTCTATAGTTATACTAAGTATATTAAGACCTAGTATTACTTTATATAGGAGAAGTAGTAGATAGTACCGTAGAGTTGAAATATATCTATATGTCTGAAATAGTAGCTAATAGGCTTACTAAGGCACTACCCCGTGACCCCTTCTAGCGCTTTCGTAGTACTATAGGAGTTAAGTAGTAGTATAGAAGCTATAGGAACTTCGAATCTCTATTTGTCTAGAGGGGAGATTATAGTTTCTTTTACCTATTTTTGGCTCTTTCTCTCTTCTCTACTATACTTTAGATATTCTCTCTTAGGTATTATATTTGTCTCTCTTTTATCTATCTACTTACTATATACTTTACGGTACTACTATAGTCTACCTGTATCTCTATAGGTAATTATACTTCTAGCTTAGTTACTTACTTGTTCTCTCTTTTATCTACTCTCTTACTAGCGCTTTTATATTACGTGCCTCAGCTATTAGACCTTCTACTAATCCTTTTATCCTACGGGTTTTAGACAGTAGTTTACTAGTAATATACTATAGGAGCTAGTCCCTACATTCTTGTATCTAGTTATATAGGAGTATTAGAATATCAACTAGTCATATATGTCACGTAGGGAGCGTAGCTCTCCAGCCTCCCCCTTATAGGGAGGCTATATGATGTAGGCTTTGCCTATATCTATAGTAGTTCTCTAAGTAATACAATTCTACTATTATAATATATATCTCCTATTTCTCTAGTACTTTAATATCTATAGCTTTTATAACTTATATAATAGCTTCTCTCCCTTCTTATATAAGTAGGAGGTTATAGATTAAGAAATCTAATAAGGTAATAGCCTACCCTATATAGATTAGGGTAATAATAGGGATACCTTTAAGTTTAAGACCTATAATACTTTATACTAGTTCCTAGTATATTATAAAGGGAGGAAGGTAGTTAAGTAAGGCTTCTTATCTAATAGAGACTAGGACCTAAAGGTCTAGCTTTATTAAGGCTATACTTATTAAGGTAGCTCTACTTAATATAATAGAGGTACTAGATTAGGAAGTATATAAGGTCTTAGTTAGTATAGAAGTTACCTCTAAAGTTTTAGGAGTCTTTATAATATCTATAAAGGATACTTGCCTAAAGGTTATAATTATATCTTTAAAGGGCTTACTATTAAGGCAGATTAGGGTATAGTTAGTATTATTTATATTTATAAAGAAAGTAGTAGTAAGGTAGCTTATAACCTTCTTGCTAAAGCTATATACTACCTTATTATAGTCTAATTTATTATAAGAGGAGATAAAAGCATTTATATATATAATAAAGTTAATCTAGATTTTATACTAGATCCTTTACTCTTATTCTATAGCTTATAGCTTAGTAAGGATAGCTACTAAGACTAAGTTGCTTATATATACTCTATTACCTTTAAGGAAAGGAGGTATTATTATATTACTAGACTTCTACTATCTCTTATTAGAGTACTAAGTAAAGTAGTTTAAGGTAGAAGGTTCTTATTATTAAGTAAAATTAGTATTTATAATACCTAGAGGGTAGTTTAAAGTAGAAAACGCTATTCTTAAGCCTATAAGACTACTAAAAAGGCTAGGAGATAGAGAAGTATAAATAATACTAAATAAAGGTATTTACTAATAGGAAAGGAGTAGGAAAGCTCCTATTAAAAGGATCCCTCAGATTTAGAAAAGTTTATGAAGGTGAAATCTAGTATACTAGTATATTATAAGACTTATTTGTGAGAATAGAATATCTATAAATCTAGAATAAGCTATAAAATAAATAGACTTATTTAAGAGAATAGAATATCTATAAATCTAGAATAAGTTAAAAATTATAAATCTAACTAAGCTAGAATCTAGCTAAAATAAGCTAGAATTGGCAATTTATATTTAAATTACGTAGGCGAAACTATATAATAAGACCTAGACTTTAGGCTTTATAGTAGTCTATTAAGTAGGTTTTATTGTAATATTTATATATAGCCTTTAAAAACCAAAGTGATATTATATTACCTCTAGGTAAAATATAGCTTTATAAGACTCTAGTATAAAAGTAAGACTAGTGTATAAACTTAGGGCTATTTGGATTACAAATAGTAGTAAAGTTAAGGTTCTAAAGAAGTCACCCTTAACTAGAGTAGCTCTAATTACTATAATTCATATAAATTACTATAAAAATAGCTAGTACTAGTAAAAAGGCCTACCAATAAATATTCTAATAAAAGGGGGGCGAATAGAAGCTAGCTACTATACTAAATATCCTAGATTAGAGTCTAATAAAGGATATAAAAATAATAAGAAAATAAACCTCTACTAGCCTAAAATATAGTCAATATAGCAATTCACTTAGCTACTAAGCTTAAAATACTACTACTAAGATTCTAAGACTTAAGATATCTTAGTAAATGCTTAGTTCTAAGTTAAGCTATAAAACCCGTAAAAACTGCGGTAAAACTAGGTTTTATTTAACCTATAAAGTAAATAGCGCAATTTAGAATTTAATGACTATAAGCTCCTTAAATTCAATTGGTAGGAGCGCAAATAGCAATTTTTAAGAAGTTTTTTAGACTGGATACAATTTACCTTCTAAGTATAATAGATAGTTAAAATAGCTTCTATTTATACTAGTAGGTTAGAACTATAATATATAAGATAAAAACAAGATTAAAAAATGGACTTATATTTTAGCGCTAAACTATATATTTTTAGGCCTGTAATATTAATTCTTATAAAACGCTACTCTTTTACTTACCTTAACTATCTTAAGGATTCGATAGAGTCTAGGACATACTAGAATCCTAGGCAATAAGGAGGCCGATATACTAGCTAACTTAGGGGCAAAAGTACCCTATAAGGAGGGCCTAGCTAGGGAACCTATGATTAGTAGAATTAGGTCGATCTTTTAGGAAGAAAGGTACTAAGCCTAATAACTCTAGTAGACTTAGACTAATATAAAACTCTCCTCCTAGTATATACTCTTTAAGCTAGAATATTAGGTCAAACTTCTCTTAGAATTAGAACTCTCCTAGCTTATACTTTACTACCTCCTAGTACTCTAGACCTAATATAAGGATTTCAACTAGTATTATACTAAATATAAATACCTAGATACTAAAGTTAGGTACTTATATAAATATAAGAAATTAGTAGATTATATTATCTTCTACTAGAAAATAATCTAAAAGCTTAGGCTATAGCTTAATAAACTACCCTCCCTTTTATATAATAGGTAAGAAGTAATTAACTACTTATAAGATATACTTGCTAAGCCTTTTAAATTTAAAGACTTTATTAGCTAAATAGAGTTCTTCTTATAAATCTATACTTGCTAATAGCTTATATAATACTTATATACTTCTATACCCTTTATAGGTTAGTATAGTATAGTCTAATAGGATATTAGGTAGATATATTCTTATTATAATAATAGATAAGGTAACTACTTTATAACCCTCTTATTAGTAGGAATTATAATATAATTACTCTAGCTTATACCTATAAGAGGTTAAAGATAATAAAGATAACTAGGTTTAATAATATTATCTTACCTTTTAAGGCAAAATAATATTATTAAACTAGGCTACCTATAACTACTTTATAACCTTATATAAGGTAGGAACTAGAGTATAATTACTTACTTTTACTCTAGAGAGTTTTTTATTTTAGAGTTAGATTAGTCTTAGAGGAATATTTTTATATATACTACTACTACTTTCATTTATTATTAGCTTAGGCCTTATTATACTATACCTATAGTATAAACTACCTTTCTTCTACCTACTTAGGCTTATAAACTTTACTACTTAGCTATATATTAGAATACTTATATCTATCTAAATTATTATCTAGTATCTATTATAAATAGTAGAGAAGGGTTACTCTTAAAAGGCTATATACTAGCTCTCTTACTCTTTAAAACGCTTTCTATAGTTATACTTATATATAAAAATTACCTTAGCTTAGTATATCTCTATACCCTATAAGAGGTCCTAGGATAGCAGGCTCTTGCCTGCCTTCTAATAGACGAAAATAAATATCATTATCATTATTATTATTACCTTAACTATCTTAGCTATCTTAACCTATTTAAGCTCTTAAGCTACTTAAGCTACTACTAGCTACTATAAAAAAGCTATTTAGGTACTTATTAAGAGGGCGTATTAGATATATAGTAATAAGTACTAAATATGGTTTTAACCTAATTAGGCTTAGTATAAAGCTAGCTATATCGATTTATTAGTAAATCCTATAGAAGGTTCTATAGTAATATAGGCTACTATAGTTTCTAAGGTTGCTATAGTCTACTATACGATTATAATACAAGTTATAGCCTTTTTTAGCATTCTAGCTACTTCTATACTCTCTATTATAACTTATATAATTAATAAGTATAGAAGGTACTAGAATAGTATTCTTTTGTATATATAGAGGCTTTATTTACTTACTATAAGGCCTTCTAAGCTAAGCTTTCAAATTTACCTATCGAGCCTACTTCTACCAAATCTCACAAAGTGAATTACTATATTAACTATGTTTTAGGCTAGTAGAGGTTTAAATGGTTTATAAAACTAGTAAACTTATTTAAGGCTAGTAGCTTAGTAAGCCTATCTGTCTTTTAATCGTTTATAAGGATATAAATTAGCTCTAGTATTCTCTTATTTATATAGTCCTTAATCATATAATATTTAGTATTACTTGTAAGATTTGGTGGAGGTAGGCTCGGTAGGTAATAAGGATCACGTGAGAGGTAATAATAATATATGCAAATATAAGTAAATTTGAAAGCTTAGCTTAGAAGGCCTTATAGTAAGTGAATAAGGCCTCTATATATACAAAAGAATACTATTCTAGTACCTTCTATACTTATTAATAGTATAAGTCATAATAGAGAGCATAGAAGTAGCTAGAATACTAAAGGTAGCAACTTGTATTATAATCATATAGTAGACTATAGTAACCTTGAAAACTATAGTAACCTTAGAAACTATAGTAGCCTATATTACCGATCGAACCTTCTATAGGATTCACTTCAACCTTATATTCACCTTCACAAACTTTTCCGAATCTAAGGGATCCTTTTAATAGGAGCTTTCCTACCCTTTTCCTATTAGCAAATACCTTTATTTAGTATCATTTATACTTTTCTATCTTCTAGCCTTTTTAGTAGTCTTATAGGCCTAGGAATAGCGTTTTCTACTTTAAACTACCTTTTAGGTATTATAAATACTAATTTTACTTGATAATAAGAACCTTCTACCTTAAACTACCTTACTTAGTACTTTAATAAGAGATAGTAGAGGTCTAGTAATATAATAGTACCTTTTCTCTTTAAAGGTAATAGAATATATATAAGTAACTTAGTTTTAGTAGCTATTCTTACTAAGCTATAAGCTATAGAATAAGAGTAAAGGATCTAGTATAAAATCTAGACTGACTTTATTATATATATAGATACTTTTATCTCTTCTTATAATAAATTAGACTATAAGAAGGTAGTATATAGCCTTAGTAAGAAGGTTATAAACTACCTTACTACTATTCTCTTTATAGATATAAATAGTACTAACTATACCCTAATCTACCTTAATAGTAAGCCCTTTAAGGATATAATTATAACTTCTAGGCAAGTATCTTTTATAAATATTATAAAGACCTTTAAAACTTTAAAGGTAACTTCTATACTAACTAAGACCTTATATACTTCCTAATCTAGTATCTCTATTATATTAAGTAGAGCTACCTTAATAAGTATAGCCTTAATAAAGCTAGACCCTTAGGTCCTAGTCTCTATTAGATAAGAAGCCTTACTTAACTACCTTCCTCCCTTTATAATATACTAGGAACTAGTATAAAGTATTATAGGTCTTAAACTTAGAAGCATTCCTACTATTACCTTAACCTATATAGGGTAGGCTATTACCTTATTAGATCTCTTAATCTATAACTTCCTACTTATATAAGAAAGGAGGAAGGCTATTATATAAGTTATAAAGGCTATAGATATTAAAGTATTAGAGAAATAGGAGATATATACTATAAAGGATATCCTAGTCTTATTCTACTTGCTTATTCTAGGCAAGATTATTACAATTATACCTAAAAAGGTAGCTAAGGAAGTCTTTATATAGACTAAAGCGTACTTAGTTAGCTACTACTAGTTATACTATAGGGCAAATATAAGTATAAGTAGGATAACTTAGATTATCTCATTCTTAGAAAAGGTCTACCTATTTTAACTTTTTAATAATAGTAACTAATTATAGATTATTAATAAGAAACCTATTATCTCCTAATATAACCTAGGCTATTAAAGCTTTTGCAACCTAGTAAAGTGCTCCTACTTCTTAAGGTACCCTACTTATAGTATACGAATTGACTAGCATAATAAGCCTTTAGGGGTTAACTATAAGTATCTTTCTTATTATACTAACTACTATAGCCTATTCCTAGCTAGCTATAAATACTACCTTACTACTTTAAAATAAAAGAATAGTAAAATTACTAAACCTATTAAAAAGTAACTAAACCTAATCTATAGATATAGGGATAGGAACTTCTAGGATACTAACCTAGTACCTATAGCCCTTTAAGAGGAGTTAGAACTAATATAACCTTAACCCTTAATATAGGAGAACCTTTAAAAGTAAAAGGGTTATAGGATTACTAAATATAAGGATATAAGGAGTAGTAATACTAGAATAACCTTAGCTACCTAGGTTACTAAGCTAGCCCCTAAGCTAGCTACTAAAGTAGTAGGTATATAAAATATATACATTTTGCCTCCTAGGTATAAAGACCTTCTATCTATAGCCCTAAATAGGGATATAGACCTTAACTTTAATAAACTTTTATAAGTATAATAGGAAGCTAAGTATATTAGTACTATAATAGAAGCTACCCTTAAAATAAAGATATTAGAACCTAGGACTTATAAGTCTACTAGGCTAATATTAGTAAGAACTAATCTTATTATATCATAATCTTCTAACTTGCCTTTACTAAGAAAATGGATATAGTTTATATATAAGAGCTTAGTACCTACCCTAGAATAAGGACTTAGAATTATCCTACCTATAACTACTATACCCTAGTAGACTCTTAGGCAAGCAAGGAAGCTAAGTAATATAAGCTTAAGTGCCTATAAGTAATAATATATATCTATAAGAAAGTAAGCTTTAAAGTATAATAAAGATGCCCTATTAAGAGCTAGTACCTATTCTAGATTAATATAAATAGATTTACTATCCTAAATGCCTATTAAACCCTAAATACTATAAAAGTAATAGACTATATAACCTACCTTTTCCTCCTAACTAACTATATAGTTAGTAGAGACTTTAATTCCTAGTATAATATATTTAAACTAGGCATTATTATAGTACTCTAGGGCTAGGAACTAGTAGACTAGGCAGTAACTAGTAGGATAGACTTTATTAGGAAGCCTAGAGCTATAATATAGAGGTATAGCTATATGCTAGACCTTACCTTCTCTAATATCCCCTTTACCTATACTATAATCTAGGAAGATATATATAGTATATTAGACTACTATATACAAGTAACTACTATCTTAGGTAGGAGTAGAATACTATTTAAATAGTATAATTATAAGGTTCTTAAGACTAACCTCTTAAAGTTTACTAGACTAGTATAGATAGGAATAGCCTAGCTACCTAGCCTTTAGATATTTATAAATACCTAGTAGATTAATAAATTTGCTATATAGCTAGCTATAGTTTTTAACTTAGCAATCTAGATAGTAGGTAAAGCCTAGTAGGATAAAGGTAAGAATACCCTATAGTAGACCCTAGACTACTAGGAAGCATACTATAAGTACCTTACTTCCTTTAGCCTTTCTCTAAATAACTTGCCTAGGGAAGATACTAGATACTTTCTAAATATTATATAAAAGGTAAAGTAGGACTACTAGAGATATATAATAGATAGTATTAAGGATAATAAGTCCCTTTATAAAATTATTAGCTAGTACAAACTAGCCTCTAACTTGAAAGCTCCCCTAATTAAATATAATAAGGTAGTTATTAAGGATACTATTAAAAAGGTAGAGGTACTAAGATTAGCAATCCTAGATCGCTTTAATACTAAGGATGACCTAACTAATAATCCCTTCTAAAACTAGGAAGGCACTAGCGCCCTAGGCTAGGATACTAGTCTATTACTAAATAAAATAGAATGAAATATAATTAGGGTTCTTAGTACCTTACTAGGTATAGACCAAGTTATAGTCTAGCTCTTTAAAGCTAGCTAGGAATATATCAAGTACTATATATACGAGCTATACTAGTAGTATCTAATATATAGTTACTTCCCTACCTCCTAGAAACTAGTAGAAGTAGTAATAATACTAAAGGTAGGCAAGAAGGAAAAGTTATTAATTTGCTCATAGTAGTCTATTACCTTACTTTCTTATATCTCTAAAGGCCTTAAATAGGTAGTCGCCTAGCGTTTAGCCTAGACCGCCCTGATATAGGGCCTTCTTAGTCCCTAATATAGAGGCGCTCTCCTTAAGAGATCTACTATAGACCTAGTTATAGTATTTATATATAATATAGAATCTGCCTTTATAGCTAGGAAGTAAATTACTATAGTTACTATAAATGTATAAGGGGCCTTTGATACGTTACTTAAACGATAGCTACTCTAGTATATAATAGAATAAGAGTTCCTCTTCCTGCTTTTAAAACTAATAGACTCCTTTCTCTTAGACTAGTAGGTATAAGTCTAGCTAGAGGAGGAGACTATCCCGACTTATAATATAGTATATAGTACGCCTTAAGGGTCCCTACTCTTACTAGTCCTTTATATACTATACCTAGTAGAACTCCTATTATAGGATACGACCCTTTGCTTTAGATATACAGATGACCTCTACTTATACTAGACTACTGATTTGCTTAATTAGAATGTTAAACTACTAGCTAAAGATATTTATAATATTATCATATAAGGAATAGAGTATAAGATCTTCTTTACCTTAGAGAAATAGGAAATAGTATACCTTACTACTAAGTATAAATGCCTTAACCTATCATATAAGGTAACTTATACCTTTATCCTTTATCTAATCCCCCTTCTAATAAAAGAGGATACTAAGCAGCTAGCCCTCTAGTAGCTAGACGTCTAGTTTGATAGAAAACTTACCTTTAAGTAGCATATAGTAGAGCGGACTAGCATAGCTCGGAAGGTAGTATACTACATTCGGGGCCTTATATAGATAATCTATAGGCCTCCTACTATATTATTATATAAGGTAGTTATTATATATATGCTCCTATTAGTCCTCTATAGTATAGAGGCATAGTATAATAGGCGAACTAAGGCTCTTAGACTTCTCTAGGCTAGTAGAAAGGAAATTGTTAGTATAAGGCTTAGCTAGGCTATCGACCTAGTAGATAAGACACTTATACTAGTAGTAAGAGGAGTACTTCTAGTATAGAGAACTACCTTAATAGTAACCCTATTTTAGGACTTAGGATTACTATTAGGATTTGCGGTACTAGAGGATACTAAGCTATAGTTTATAATAAGGCTTTAGACTATTAATATAAACTACCTACTAGTATAATATATTGCCTTCCTATAAATCATATAAGGTAGGGGAGTAAGAACCTAGCAATATATAAAAACTAAGATATAGCAACTAAGGAACTTCTTTTTAAAGGTCCTCTAGCCCTAGCTAGCTCCTTCTTACTTCTTATTAGGGTATAGGATAGACCCTACTAGTAGTATTAATAAGAAGATAGCCTCTATTAAGTTTAAGGACTAGATAAAGATAATAGGGCTAGATAATATTCTAATCTACTTAGATAGCTTAGAGTAGTATAATAAAGGGAAGTAGGTAGGCTATAGCTATTTAGTTTATTAAAATAATAGGCAAGTAGTAAAGAGGTATAGCTTGATTAATAAGCTATTGCATATCTTTGATACTAAGGCTATTAGTACCTACTAGGGACTCTAATAGGCGCTAAAGCTTGCTCTAGGCAACTAGTAATAGTACTTTTAGCTTTATATTAATAGTACTTCAGTTATCTAGTATATTAGGAGTAATGCCTTAGTATTATTATAATAGGCATTCCTTAACATTTAGGAGCTTATAGAATAATATAATATTAGGATTTAATAGAGTCTAGGATATATTAGAATCCTAGGTAATAAGGAGGTAGATATACTAGCTAACTTAAGGGCAAAAGTATCCTATAATAATAGCCTAGCTAGGGAACCTATAATTAGTAGAATTAGGTTAATCTATTAGGAAGAAAGGCACTAAGCCTAATAACTCTAGTAGATATAAACTAGTATAAAACTCTCCTTCTAGTATAAACTCTTTAAGCTAGAGTATTAAGTTAAACCTTTCTTAAAGCTAGAACTCTCCTAGCTTATACTCTACTACTTCCTAGTACTCTAGACCTAGTATAGGGATTTTAACTAGTATTATACTAAATATAAACACTTAGATACTAAGGTTAGATACTTATATAATTATAAGAAATTAGTAGACTATATTATCTTCTATTATAAAATGATTTAAAAGCTTAGGCTATAGCCTAATAAACTATCCTCCTCTTTATATAGTAGATAAGAAATAATTAACTACTTATAGAGTATACTTATTAAGCTTTTTAAATTTGAAGACTTTATTAGCTAAATAGAGTTCTTCTTATAAATTTGTACTTGCTAATAGCTTATATAATACTTATATACTTCTATACCCTTTATAAGTTAGTATAGTATAGTCTAATAGGATATTAGGTAGATACATTCTTACTATAGTAATAGATAAAGTAACTACTTTATAACTCTCCTATTAGTAGGAATTATAATATAATTGCTCTAGCTTATACTTATAAGAGGTTAGGGATAGTAAAGATAACTAGGTTTAATAATATTATCTTACCTTTTAGGGCGAAATAATATTATTAAACTAGGCTACCTATAACTACTCTATAACCTTATATAAGGTAGGAACTAGGGTATAATTACTTACTTTTGCTTTAAGAAGTCTTTTATTTTAGAGTTAGATCAGTCTTAGGGGAATATTTTTATATATACTACTACTACTTTTATTTGTCATTAGCTTAGGCCTTACTATACTATGCCTATAGCGCAAACTACCTCTCCTGCCTACTTAGGCTTATGAACTCTACTACTTAGCTATATATTAGGATGCCTATATCTATCTAAATTATTATCTAGTACCTATTACAAATGGCAGAGAAGGGTTACTCTTAAAAGGCTATATGCTAGCTCTCTTACTCTTTGAAATGCTTTCTATAGTTATACTTATATATAAAAATTACCTTAGCTTAGCGCGTCTCTATACCCTATAAGAGGTCCTAGGATAGCAGGCTCTTGCCTGCCTTTTGATAGACGAAAATAAATATTATTATTATTATTATCATCATATAGGATTCACTTAATAACTAGCTGTATACTAAGCCTAATTAGGTTAAAACCATATTTAGTACTTATTATCATATATCTAACACGCCCCCTTAATAAGTACCTAAATAGCTTCTTTATAGTAGCTAGTAGTAGCTTAAGTAGCTTAAGAGCTTAAATAGCTTAAGATAGCTAAGATAGCTAATATAGGTAAAATAGCTTAAAAGAATAGCGTTTTATAAGAATTGAGAAAATATAGGCCTAAAAATATATAGTATAGCGCTAAAATATAAATTCATTATCTAATCTTGTTTTTATCTTATATTTTATAATCTTAACCTACTAGCATAAATAGAAGCTAAAATAAAAGCTATTTTATAGCTTATTTTTTACTATTATACTTAGAAGGTAAATTGTTTTAATCTAGAAAACCTCTTAAAAATTGCCGTTTACGCCTCTACTAATTGAATTTAAGGAGCTTATAGTCATTAAATCCTAAATTGCGTTATCTACTATATAGATTAAGTAGAACCTACTTTTACTACAATTTTTACGAGTTTTATAGCTTAACTTTATTAGAATAACAACTAGTCACATATATCACGTAGGGAGCGTAGCTCTCTAGCCTCTCTATAAGGGGGAGGCTATATGATATAGGCTTCGCCTATATCTATAGTAGTTCTCTAAGCAATATAATTCTACTATTATAATAGGTTATAAGCTCTCTTCTATAGAGATAACTAGCTAAGTTCTTTCTACTTATAGTAGAATCTATCCTAATCATATATAGTAAATATTATACTTATATAGATATATAAAATCCTTTTGCCTTATAAATCTAATTACTCTATAAAGCTATATACTTACTTACTTATATAGTTACTTTA
>QGMI01000363.1:0-34039 GCA_007821535.1 Lachnellula occidentalis
ACACTTTAGTATAAAAATTAGTATTAAAATTAATAAAAGATATAAATAGAAATACTTATTATTATATCTTTTTAATAAGTTCTAAAAATTATTAATATTATCAAAAAGCTATAAAAGCAGTTATATTTATATAAAGTTACTATCAATTAGCTAATTCTCTAGCGAATTAAAAAGCAAGTTAATAATATTAGAACTATTAATATACTTAAAACGAGAAAACATTAAAGGTTTTAATAGATTTAGTAAATTAAAATTAATAGATTAAAATCTAGAATGTATTATTTAATGCTTTAATAAAAAATAAATTCTGCTTAAAATATATAAAAAGGAACTTAGACTACTTAGTATATGTCTTTAAATAAAATGATAATAGTATTAAGATTTAGAAGACTTAGATATTAATAATAATATTCGATCTTAGACTATTAATACTAGTAATAGAATAGAAATATATAAAATTAAGATAAAGCAATAAATAACTTAAAGGTATTAATAGTAAATATATTACTTAATAGTAATAAAGTTATAAAAGGCATTAAAAATATTAAGATATTAAGATATAAGAAGTTATAAAATTTTAGGAATTAAAAAGAATAAAGAAGGTTATAAAGAGGCTAGATTCCGGATTCGGCTTAGTACCTTCTATTTACTAGAAAAGGAGAATATATTTCGTTATTAGTTAAGTTCTTACTTATATACTTATTATAAAGTATTTCTTTATATTTTAATTTAGTCTTTAGTAGTAAAACGCTACTTTTTATATACTACTTAAAATAAGTAAGTTATTCTATAAGGGACGAATATTATAAGGTTATAATATACTATTATATAATAAATAGTCAGATGCCTAAGCTATAGGGAATCCTTATAAAATAGGGTTTCTCTACTTGCTTAGAATACTATCTATTCTATAATATATTTATTATAATTTTTTATTATTTTACTTATTAATTATAAGTATTCTATAAGTCAGATCCTAGCTATAAAGTTTACGGTTATATTGCTCTTTAATAGTAGTTTTATCAAAGATCTATTTAGTAATAGAATATATATTAATTCTACCTTTATTCTAATTCTACCTTTATTCATACTAGGTTATTAGAACTTTCTCTATATGCTTTAATAGATCTTAAGACCTTATACTATCAAGTTTATAATAATATCCATTTTCTTTAAACTAGGCCTAGGTAGAGAAAGTAGGAGATTTATATTAAGTATACTATAGAAACAAGCTTGCGCTTAATAGAAGAGTATGTAGATAACGCTAGAATAGCGAATATATCAAGCTTTAATAGAAAGTATAAGATACTTATAATCTATACTTATTAAAAATATATGAAGAGTTGTCTTCTATTTAATAGCTTAGTAGTCTATATCGATTTGAAGAAGGAGATAAGGATGCTATATAGCTATTAGGCAACTAATATAATAGAACGTGTTTTTACTTATATATTTATATAATTCTATCTATATTTCTATTTATGTTTCTATCTATATTATATTAACCCTCTACTACGTTTATCCTCTATCCTACGTTAACTCTATACTCTACGTTTAATACCCACTCCTACGTTTAGTACCTACCCCTGCGTTTAGTATCTACTCCTACGTGTAGTACTCTACGTGTATGCTCTACGTTTAGTACTACCCTACGTGTATTGCCCTACGTATACTACTCTGCATTAGGGGTCGCCATAGGTCCCTATAGGTCTAAGGTTAGGACCTAGACCTGACCTATAGCTCTAAGGTAAAGACCTAGACCTAACTTATAGGTCCTTATAAGTCTTATAGAGGGGAAGGTATAAGGGGGAGTAAATAGGGGATAGTATGTTTTAAGCCTTACCTGCCCTACCTTATACTCTTATACCCCCTCTATACTACCCTCCTATAAGACCTATAAGGACCTAAAGGAACCTATAAGTCCTTAAAAATATTAGGACCTAACTTATAAGGACTTATAGGTCGGATACCCATAGGTCCGTAGGTCTTGTAGTGACCCCTACTCTGCGTGTACTACTCTACGTATACTGCTCTACATTTACCCCTACTCTACGTTTACCTCTACTCTACGTTGAGTACTTTCCATATAGTTACTCTACTCTTTATAAAACAGATATATCCTTCCATTCTAATAAATTACAGACACTTATATATATATAAGGCAGTTTCATTTCAAATTACAAGCAGCTACTAAACCCGAAGACTATCTATGACAAATAGAGCGAGTTGAACGATATAGAAGTAATTAAAGCAAGCAATAGAAAAAGTAACAACAAGCTTGATTTGCTAAGCTCTAGCAGCATATATAGTCCTTTTCTACGAGGATTCTATTAGTTAAACTATAAATCCGATGAGACTTAAGTTATATCTATTGCAAATACCAACTTGATTTTTCGTATAGCCTAATCATAGGGGCCGCTATTGGTATTTCTATTAGTACTATATCATTCAACGCCCCTTCTCTATCCTTATCAGGCTTTAATACATCGCGCGAGTCCCCTACCCTTCTTCTCAAGTTAATAATAGGTGTGTTTTAAACGAGAAGAGGAGCATTAGCTACGTTATCCTCCTCTTAATCTAGCAAGTCATTATCTTCTTCATCTTGTATCTAAAGTTCTTTGCAGTCTTATGCCAAGGACCAAGGGAATGGAACTTAATAACACAATTCATCAAAAGCCGCTAAAACGAAACTATAAATTCGAAGTCGTGTTTTTTAGTAGTGATTAGTCAACTTCTTTGCTAGCTTCTTCCTAGATTAAGGAGGGTGGCTTGTCGACCGTTTCTTATCCTTCTCGTTTCCTGCTATCTTCTAGGACCCGTCCTCCAAAATCTCGTTCATTACTAACGCCTTGAGACAATTCGACCGTCTCTATCGTTATACAACCATCCCCTAATACATCCGTCTTCCCTAAATGAGATTTTGATTTAAACAAGTCCGGCGCCACCTTATCATCTTGCGTTTGCGCAGCAAGATAAGATCCCACGCATAACAAGTCCCTTGACGACCATGTCCCAAATAGGTCTAAAGTTTTAAATTCTAGTTGGCTTTCTAACTATTCCAAGCAAGCACGCTTTCCCTCCTAGGCACTCGAAGCCAAGGGTTCTTCTTAAATGGTCAATGATTGGTATGTTCTCCGCTTTGATGCCTAGGTAGCAGTTAGGCTAGTAGGACCTAGTAATAGAAGCTTGGAAAGATACTTAAATGTAGATGGGCGCTTTTAGGGATTAGATTAAAGCATTTTGGTTAAGAGGAATCCTAGCTAGCTTTAGTGATTGTAGGCTCGTGATATAATACGCCGAGTCCATTGTAAATGATGCAAGGGATCAGGTTTTTTGGGTAAACCAATGATGTATTCCATACCAAAAATGCCAAGCGACCACATCCACCGCGTTCGTATAGCTCTCATTTGTCCCTTGTAGCTGGATATTTCGACGATATGATTCCTCGGTTTCTGGAGCGTAGTACATCTGCGTTCCACAAAATGTTTCAAGCCGAGCCGTCTCACTTGATAGACCAAAGTCGGATAACTTCATGATGAGGTCGGGTCGTCTCTGTTGAAT
The DNA here is from genome assembly GCA_007821535.1 of Lachnellula occidentalis. NCBI lineage: Eukaryota > Fungi > Ascomycota > Leotiomycetes > Helotiales > Lachnaceae > Lachnellula > Lachnellula occidentalis. The sequence continues at coordinate 3,562 of QGMI01000363.1, forward strand.
GAGAATATTCGCTGGCTTGATATCTCGGTGTGTGATGCCCATACCATGTAGGTAGCTGACTGCGAGCAGCTGCTGGGTGAGGGTGGTATTGACCTCGTCTTCAGTTGGTGATACGAGCTGCAAGAAGTTTCCGCCAGCCATGTATTCCAACATGAGTATTGAATCTGGCCCATCCAGGATATCTACAAAAGCCACAATATGATCCTAGGATGGGATATGTTAGTTACCTACTATGAGAAACTTTGGAGGGACTTACGTGAGATACTCTTCGTCATATATTAATCTCGGCGCGCGAGTATTCGCACAAGATCTTTTTGGCCGCATAAACTCGGTTCGTAGAAAGATCGAAAGCTTTGAAGACTGTCCCGTATGACCCCCTCCCAATCTCTTGTAAGACATACTGACTCTGTTTACATCTAGCGACTAATGGAGTTTCTGCCAAGGAGCCATGGAATCGGAGGCGGCGGACCTAAGGGACGGCTTCTCGGACCTCGCAATGGTACGCTTCTAGGTTGTCATCATATTCGTTCTGGTAATCTTCGCGATGTGGAATTTTAATTGTAATAGAGCTTTTTCCCCCTTCGATCGTGGTTTGTTTGTCAGGGCGTATTCGCTAAGTGCTAGAGCCGGAGATCGTCTTCCCCCTCAAACCAATAGAAGGAGAGCTTACTTTCGTACCACGCCGGGAGAAATTTGTCAGGATTAGGGATTTCGACTCCTAGAGATAATCAATGCTAAAATGCTTCCCACTAACGCCATGCGTAGAGTCTTTAGCAAGTATAAGATCGCATATCTTATCGTCGCTCCTAAAAATCTAGCTGAAGAGGGGGTTAAATGGTTTCCGGGTAGTAGTTAAAACGAGCCACGTCTTCTACAGACGAATGAAGGGCGTCCCCTCACGGTCGCGCGAGGGACTGTCTTTATCGGAAGTCTCATTATCGCAGATTCGGAAGCTATTATTATGCGATAGTATAAAAGCTAGTTCGGCCTTGTTGCCGTTTATTAAAAGCACTATGGTGGCCAAGTTAATAGAGGCCATTGTCGTGTAACAACTTATATCAAGGACATATTTGAATGCAGCATTACACAGCCTCTTATACTTCTAACCAGGAGGGTTCGTATTAACAACGCTGGAAGCCTCTGGCCCCTAATCGGTCCCCTCTCCTTAACCGAACCCCTCACCTAGTTAGCGGTAAGTATAGATAAAGCAGAAGCATGCCGTTTGCTACCTTGTTTATTCGTGTCGTGCTATGTCTACTAGAATTGCGTGTTTGCTATACCGCATGCAATGTTAGACTTGTTTAGACGTGATCGTATTTATCCTCTTGAATGTCTATCTTTCAAATGTGAGTTTATGCTATGTCGAAACCGAAATGCCTTTACACATGCCTTATATAGCCTCTCGTGTCTTGCTCTTGCCTTTGATTTTAGTAAGGATAGGCTCGTTATCATCTAAGCTAGTAGCGGCGTAAAGATGGATTATCGGGAGGGCTATCTATGCCTACTGTTTACTTTAGGATTACAAGCTCACATGCGAGACTATTAGGGCGTGACTTTTTTAAAAGAGTCATTAGGAAGTTGGTACTCAGCCTTAAGCTCTGCGTCTAAGTTATCCAGGGCATTGTTTAGCTGGAAAGTGATATGAACTTCGTAAAACTTAAAGGGTTAGATGATTGGAAAGATGGATATGCAGCCGATGCCTACTTGGAGTGTATAGGAGGTATAGAGAATAGAGACAGGTCTAAGTCTTTATTGCATTATTGTTGGTCGTCATTGTTGTTATCGTCGTCGGCTTGCAAAAAAGGAGGGCCGAGGCGGTGGAGAGGTGGGAGGGTAAGGAGAGATAAGGGAGGGGCAGATTTTGAGGACAATGGATATTTGTAGTAGAAAAGGGACAGTGGAAAGGAGGCTCATTCGACACTCGCGCCTGAGGCACCATTTGTGAGGAAATGCAGTGTATCCCGGTGTCAAGTGGTCTGGTATTGAGAGCTAAGGTACCTTATGTAGAAGAGATGTAGAACCCTTCGAAGTGAAGGAAGGAGAGGAGGTCTTAGGTCCCTTCCTCACTCATGACTCAGCCGAAAAGTGATGCCTGAGGCCTGACAGCATGTATCTAGTCAATCGCTAATACCTTGTACAAGCTCCTCCTCCCCCCACTTAATAAATGCGAGAACTGTATCCTTAATCATTAAAAGACTTCGCCCTTTTATCGCTCACACCATGCGCTCACGTCTCAATATACTTGACACCGATCTATAGACTCAAACCGAGTTCACCAACTGCTTGAATCGAAGCTATAGCCAACCTGGAGTATAGACTTGAAACAAACAACCCCTAAATACATTTAAGAAGATATCGTTAATAAAATGGCGTACTAGAAGAGCCTCTGCGAAATGAACCGCCAACGCCTGCTTGATAGTAGTATGACTATAGTAGAGCTCGAAGACATCCGCCGTTTACATCTTAATATAGATCATTAGAAGTTCAAGGCTAAGTTGTTTAATGCTGAATTCTAGAGGCTTTAATAACTACGATAGCCACAAATCAAACGCCAGAAGATAATAAAACTCCTTTACAAAAACCTAAAATCTTCCCTAGGCGATAACCCCGTTTTATTAAGACTTTGCAAACAGACTTCCCACGATCGCAAGATCACTAAAAATTCTAGAAACACGCTACTAGGGAATTGAAAGAACCGCTTAAAAGGGACTAGCACAAATGCAAAAGCATAAGGGTGTCAAATGCAAATCGTGCCAATATTTGCTAGTAAGCTTTTACTAATACCTCTATCATGCAAGACAACACTTATAATTTAACTAGTAGTGAGTCGTTCTACTTATTTGCCTACGACATCCGACCTGCAGCCTTGCTCTAAGATCGACGAATATCTAGTTCCGCCGATTTATAATAGGGCTTCAATAGGGAGTCTCTAGTCCTTAAAGGCTTGGTATATCGGCATAAGCGTTGGGAAGGGGCAAAAGATAGGCTCCGCCTGAGGGCTGGTATACCGATGACCCGGAATATACCCCACCACACCTTTTGAGTTTTCTACATCTAACTATAAACGGAATGCCCCATAAAGAGAGATGTATAGAAGAGGGGGGAAAGAGTAGGGTCGGAGTCGTGTATACGAGTGTGATAAGTGTGCAGGGAAGACAAAGGGAAGCAACTGCAGCTTCTCAAGACAGCAGGAAGCAGTGCAGCTTCTCAAGACAAAGGGAAGCAGTACAGCTTCTCAAGACAAAGGGAAGCAACTACAGCTTCTCAAGAGAAAACGCCGGCTTACACTATCATTTTATCGACTTGGCGGAAAAGTAGATGGGACGGAGCATGTGAAGCATCAGCTTAGGATCTATATGCCTACTAGCGTTCATTAGCCTCTAGTGGTACGCATATCTGATAAGGACTTCATTATTCTATCAGCCAGACCTAACGCAGGAGCATAGTACAGTCAAGGGAAGCGGCGTTTAATGCAAGGGGGATCAGGGATTAGATGCATGGATGGAATACTACAAAAACAATAAGGGTTTGACATTGGAAACAGATGCGCAATGTCTTTATCAGAAAGGACTGGTGTACTGTACAATAATTTGCATATTTGTTAACATCCCCGGCATCATTATATAATAAGCAAAAAGAAAAGAAAAGAACCCGTTAACAAAACGCTAATAATTCTAACTCCCAGTCCTTGCCTTATCATACATTTATCTGCTCTAAGGCTTCCCAACAGGTAATACGGGTCCAACCTATAGCAGTGACGGGCGATAATTCAACCTACTAAAACTTAGGCGGGCCGTTACCCATGAAAATACGGTTTTCAGGTTGAATGACGGGTATTCAAGCTAGTGGACGGAATATCGTAAAGCCGGCCCGCGAGCCGATAGAACCCTAGCTCCCCGGATCGGCTATAGGTTATATCAGCCCCCCACCCCCTCCTTATTTCTAGCCCCACTTAAACTCTACATCTACGCAAATCCTAGGCATAATTCTAGCTTTCAAGTAACTTGTATAGGGGGAAAAGAGAGACCTTACACCCGGCGTGTATACCGGTAACTGGCAGATCTACATTCAACCCGCTAGAAGTCAATTCTGGTGATACCCGGAGGCCTCCTACTTGAATACCCGCGGGTTGACTCGCATTTATTGGGAAGCCTGCCTGCTCCCCATTCTTCGTAGGGGTAATTGCTCTATTGAACTCCGTGATCATCCTATTATATATCATATCGTAATTATAGAATGTGCCCGTGAAGATAGCTCCTTCCCTAATCGAGAAAAGGAAATATCAGAGTTTGCGAGCTAACGGTGTAAGTTTCTCGAATTTTAACGAGGGCCATGGCGGCTGCTTCCTCGTCTTAGGAGTCGGACATGGCTGCGAAGGATAGGATGAGGTGGTACCGAGTTCGATGGCGAGCTACCTAGGCTGGATGATACGAAGAGCATCCCGAACTCCAACTAAGAGCTTAGGAAGATCATTCAGTATGTAAAGTCATTGACAATATAGCACGTTGTTCCATTGCATCCCTATTCTACTTTAAATTGGGCTTAGCTCCCAAAGCATGTGATGGCGAATATATAGGAAGTGGTTTCATCTTATGCGGGGTACGCCGCGGGGTTCCTACGTTTAAGGTTCTACTCGATCAGCTATCAAAATCCTCTGACACGTTGCAAATCCTCTGACACGTTATATTTAAACAACTGTCCTATCCCCGGAACATTTGACGATGATTCTTTTATTAGTAAAGATAGATAGTTTCGAAAACAGGTAGCGCTAGAACTTAGTAGCGGGTTTACGATGTCCCTTAAGCAAGGCGATTCAGAGCCGTGTAATATTAGCGGATCGCCATATTTGATAGAGAAGTTGAATATAGCACAAGGTTCAGATGCTCACTTATGGAGAGCTGATCATGGCAAGCGAAAAAGGTCGGTAGATGATGAACTTCTTACTAAAAAGAGATAGAGGATTTGAAGCAGGAACTCAATTTGATTTGAGGCCTAAATAAGCCAAATTCTTCTCCCTATCTCTTACGGCCTAATACGTCCTTGTAAATAGTGGTTTTCTAAAACTAAGCATCATATTATTGATCTTATTGATACTCTACATCTTCCGCCCTCATAGTCAATCCCTAAAATATATTACAAATTTCTTTAAGCGTACTTCAGATATAAGATTTCGGGTCGTGTGGTACGTAACAATTTTAGGCAAGTCATGTGATAGGAGAGAAAAGGGGCTCGCTTAGCATGTGGAATACATCATGTTTATTCTTAGGATGGTTTTTGCGTTCTTCCCCCTATAAACCAAAAGACTCCTACGGTCTCTAACAATCGGAAAGAGAGAAGAGAAGGGAGAGAAGGGAAAGGAGGGAAAGGAAGGGAGGGAAAGGAAAAGGAGGGAAGGGAAAGGAGGAAAAGAAGAAAAAGGAAAGGAAAGGAAAAGTCTAAAAAGTCTAAGGATGTAAATAATTCTTTTCGTTTATCTTAATTCATATATCTTATTATATTATATGTAGGATTAGTATCCTTCTTTTTTAAACACTTATTTCATACTAGTCTTTTCAGTCAAGATGTCTCAATATCAAAAAAGCAGTAACTTGCTAATCTTAGATCCGACCTCAAGTCGATGGTATTCTCAAACCAAACCTATTAGTCTTCAATTCTAATACTTACCTAAACTTAGTATCGCTCCTCCATTGTCTATACTAATCTTTTTTATAGCCAACGATCCAAACAAGGCCAAGTCAACTTGGCAATTTTCTAGCATCCTCAAAAAGCACCCGTCTTAGTATAGAAGAATTAGCCCGTTTAGAAAGCTTTATCTATAATAACCCTTTCGCAACATGGGCTTCCCAAAACCAGGTCTCGACTATAAGCTTGAAGTTATGCCCGTTTATCAACAAACCAATTCATTTGCATGAGATTATTAGCCGTCCCCTTGAGGTTCTTGATATTAATACGAAAGACGGTAAACTTAGGGCAATTTTGTTATGTAAAGTCTGGGATAAGATTATCGAGAAGGGATTTCAATCAGCACCAGCAGAATGGCAACCTTCAATTCAGCAACGAAAGACCCAAGAGGTTTTACACGATATTGCTTTACACCAACCCCAAGCACACGTCAAAGTCAACAACTCCACCCCACCACCAGAGAAACAATTGCAACATATGCCCCTCACCCTACCACCAGAGAAACAATTGCAACATATTCCCCTATACCAACCCCACTAAGCAGACCTAGACATTAAACTTAACGACTCTATTCCACCACCTTAGGAGAAACCGTTATAACAACCCTAAGCCACCTCTCTAACTCAACTTTAGGATTCCACCCAACCCTCATACCAGGTTCTAGACACCCACCCAAAGCTCGTCGAATAGAACCCGCTAATACAAACCAACCAACCACCATCCTAGCTACATACTTGGCCCGCATTCCACATTCCCCTTAGACTTCTCCCTCCCCTCCTCTTCCTTGCTATAATATACTACTTCTGCACCGTCCTCTCCACTTACCTTACTTGGCTCCCCACTACGCTATGGTACGCACTTGCCAGTTACATAGCCTATTATGCAGCTTTGACCATTACGCGCGCTATAGATATCGGCTTTGCGGCGTAGGCACTATATCGGCGAATCTTACCATTGCAAAGTGGGGTCGCAGCTGTTTAAACAGTAACACGCACGGTAACAAAAATCAAGACGATCATAACAATAAGAAGCAAGCCGGCAACCCCTTCCAGGCTGCTGGTTGAAACAACTTATACAGATACCGTTACCAAAACTATAACTAGTCCCCCAACGCTATGTCCAAGTGCGTCTAGGGCGTGGTATCCGGATAGCAAGTCCGTGCATTAGCTCTATTGGTTGTTGGGTATTATACTACTTGTTGTTTTAATAGAGGTGGTAGGAAGGATACTATAGAGAATGTTGTTTATGAATAAGAAAGTAAAGGTAGAAGAAGAAGATTGTGATTTAGAGGATTGTAAGTACAAGTGCGCTTAACTAGAAGACGAACTGTCAATTAATATATTCTAGATACAAGTCAAGTACATAAGAATCTAAGAGATATTATCAAAGAAGGGAATAAGAAGATTGCTAGTTATCCATAATCTATATATTTTAGACATGCCTATAGCTAAAGATAAAGGGAAGAAGTGTAGCAAAGAAGTTGAAGATATCCCCCGAAAGACCCCGTATAGGACCAGCTGTATAGGACCTACAGTCTTACCGGTTGTTCTCTTTCCAAGCAGTGTGGTTTATCTCCACCACCTTTGCTAATAGTATGCATGCAACCTAGCCATAAACTGCTCGCCAATCCTAATCAATTACCTAGGTACGTTACGCTAGCACTGCACGTTAATGCACATGCCATCCTAAGTCTTGACTAGGTTTCCGCCCACCTCTACAAGTAGACAAGCATTTCCTGCAAGATAGTCAGTATTCTATTGAATCTCTGCCCAGGCTAATAATAAGCGCTGATAATCTAAAAATAATACGACAGGAGAATTATCTATTCTACGGTGGAAGTGAGGATATGAGGAGGATTTACCCCTGAGCTAAGCCTAATCAGGAAGTGAGCGGTTCGCTAACATATTTGTCTATAGTCGTCTGAGCGAGCGCCGTGTATTTATCGATCGGACTTTCTGCAGCCAAGTGCTGACAAAACCAGATCGAGTTCCAAGTTCCAGTTCCCAGTCTTTTAAAGCTATCATCAATTCTCTGGAGACGAAGGGAACCTCAGCATCACTCTCTTCGAGAAGAACCCTCAGGGGTTCCGCATCCTGATAACTTGCTCGGTATTTGCGCTGCTGGCCACGTTGGTGATCTGTGCGCGCTTCCGATCACGGATGCTCTTGAAGCAGCAGTTGGTTCTGAGCGACTACATGATATATTAGTGCCAAATCGCGCTCATAGCAATATGGATCATCAATCTCACCGTTGTGAAGATCTCCATCTTGGACTTGTACATCAAGATTTTCAAAGTGCCAGTGGTCGTCAAAGTCGTATATGCCTATATGGCAGTCCAGGTCCTCTGGGGCTGCAGGCTATCCTACTCTGTCGTCCAATACAATGCACTGGGACAAGACAATTCCCAACGGTGTCTATGGCAGTTATCCCAAAGCATACACGGCGACTCACGTTATAATCCTGATACTCGGCTTTGGCGTAGCCATCCTGCCGACCCCTATTCTTTAGCGACTTCAAATGCCCACGAGGAAGAAAGTTGGCATATCCATCATGTTTGCTATCGGCATTATGTAGGTAACCCCGCCAGATATCAAAATATCTCCTCACTCACCTGTGGGATACATAATTGGAGTCTTTGATATGTGCCACTTAGCGTGGCGCTCGAAGATTGACTCCCCAGAATCCATATACGCCTACGCCGTTCTCTTCATGTTCACGCTACTGGAGCCCGAGCTCGGCATCGTCCTCGCGTGCCTTCAGGTGTGCCAGCCCATTGCCCACACGATCATAGACTCGCCTGCCATTACGTGGTCACGTAGAGCGCTGAACAGTTCATGGACCCGCAGCCGTATTGGAAATACCATCCAGTCGAAATTGAGTAGCCTGTCGTCGTCACGTCATAGAGAGGTTAGGGTAAACCAAGATGACTTCACACGGCTGCCAGAAGATAGCGAGAGTGGGAAAGCGCTGAGAGATGAGGCGCATGGCATGGCGGATCTAAAAGGCGGAGCGGAGATTGAAAGGGGTATTCAAGTGAAGCAGACTTGTTGGGCTGATAGCAGAGCAGGTCTCGGCAGATAAGGGGCTGTATTTCCATATTCGTGTGCCATGAACCAGGATTAGTGGTATGCGTACGCTGTGTCGAAGCGCGAAAGACAGAGAATGAGTGACGCTTATCGAATGTGAAGTCAGTCGGAGTATAAATATTAGCGTCATCTTGAAGTTCTCGGCAACTTTACCAAAAGAAGTCTTTACTAGATTACCATCAATCAAATTGCAAGCTTCTAGGAAAACTACTTACCGTTTCGACCTTATAGCACTATAGAAGATGGCCTTGTGACAATTGCTGCTTTTTCTTTCGGTGCGCTGCCGTTAATGTGTATCTTCTGGCCTGAGCTCTTGAGAACGCACTAGGAAAAGAAGAGAGAGACGCCTTCTTTGCTACATTCTCATTTACTGTAGGAGAACTATTGAACCGAAAGCAAACTAGACAGCATATATCGGAGGTCCAGCCAATCAACGGTTCGTGGATTGAAATACGTGAGCAACACTACATGTTCGACTTGTCTAAACAGCAATTTTATACACCCTCCCATTGCTACCCACGGTCCACTCATCACTGCCCACAGCCGGAGGGAGCATAGAATACATCACTCGGATCATATTTCCTTTTCACGTCTCTGAACGCATCATAATTTTACCGGTAATAAGCGCTCTTTCAATTCGGCTGGTGTAGATCCCCCTCGTTCAGATACGTCGCCGTGTCGCCACCGGTCAAGCTCTCCAATGCCGGGACCCATGTATCCGTGATCAAACTTTCCTTCTCGACCTGGCTCTCGCCGTCTTGCATGTCGAGAGTGACAAGGCTTTCGGTGGGTAAGTAATCACCAAACTGTCATATTCATCATCGCCTACTCACCACTTGATTCGCGCCTCCAACCTGCTCTTGGTGAACCTCTAGCGTGTCGCCATCTTGGGTATATTGATGTGTTCGCTCTAGCGTCTTTAGACTTCTCGGCGGAAGCAGGCCTTCATCTATTGTCATCGGCGCCAGACATCGTAGTTGTTAACGGTCTGTGTTTCAGGATGGTCCTCCGCGCCAGACATCATAGTTGTTAACGGTCTATGTATCGGGATGCGCAAGGTCTGGGGAGGCGATGGTGATTAACTTGTCATGCAATGCTTTAACGGTTCGCAGGAGTCGACGATCTGTGTTTCGAGATGAGCACAAGATCTGGAGAACCGATGGTGATTAACTTGTAGTGCAATGCTTCAACGATTCGTAAGAGCTGTGTACTGTTGAGGGGCAACACAACCGCGAACTCTATGGCTAGGATCTGACTTATAGAATACTTATAATTAATAAGTAAAATAATAAGGGGTTGTAATAAATATATTATAGAATAGATAGTATTCTAAGTAAGTAGAGAAGCCCTATTTTATAAGGCTTCCTATAACTTAAGCACCTGACTATAAATTATATAATAGCGCTTTATAACCTTATAATATTTATCCCTTATAGAACAACTTACTCATCTTAAGTAGTATATAAAAAGTAATATTTTACTACTAAAAACTAAGTTAAAATGTAAAGAAATGCTTTATAATAAGCATATAAGCAAGAACCTAACTAATAATAAAATATGCTCCCCTTTTCTAGTAAATAGGAAACGCTAAGCCAAATCTAGAATCCAGCCTCTTTATAACTTCCTTTGCTTTTTATAATTCCTAAAACTTTATAACTTCTTATATCTTAGCATCTTAATATTTTTAATGCCTTTTATAACTTTATTACTATTAAGTAATGTATTTACTATTAATGTCTTTAAGTCATTTATTGCTTCCTTTTAGTTCTATGCATTTCTATCCTATTACTAGCATTAGCAGTCTAAAAATCAAACTTTATTATTAACGTCTAAATCTTCTAAGTCTTAATACTATTATTATTCTATCTAAAGACGCATACTAGGTAGTCTAATTTCCTTTTAGTATATCTTAAGTAGAATTTAGTTATTATTAAAGCATTAAATAATACATTCTAAATCCTGATCTATTAACTTTAATTTACTAATTCTACTAAAACCTTTAATGTTTTCACGTTTTAAGCATATTAATAGTTCTAACATTATTAGCTTACTTTCTAATTTGCTAGGAAGTTAGCTAATTAATAGTAACTTTATATAAATATGACTACTTCTATAGCTTTTTAATAATATTAACAATTTTTAGAACTTATTAAGAAGATGTAATAGTAAGTACTTCCTTCATATCTTTTATTAACTCTAATACTAATTTTTACACTAAAGTGTAGACTTTATACTCTAGTTTTAAGTTACTTTTATGATTTTCCTTGCCATTTTCATTTAGTCGCTTAATATTGCTATTAACTTTATTATTGCTATTAAGTTCATTTAATAGTCATTTACTTTACATTTTAGTATAAGTTCTACTAAGATTCTTATACTTTATCTATACTAATATTGCATTTAGATGACAAACGTATTAAATTAGTTTAGTATAAGGTTTTAAGGTTCTAATACTTTAATAAGATACTATAGTAATATATTAAGTAATAAATGCATTCCTTAGAGATTTTAGTATTGTTTTTATACTAATCTTACTATTAGATTTTAATAATATTCTCGATTTTGCTAACTTCCTTTTTAAATTTGTTTAATTTAATTTTATTAATACTATTAATTACATTATCACTCTTAGCTTTAGCCTTTCTTAGTTCTTATTTATCTAGTATATACTTTAAAGATTATTATTTAATTTAGTATTGATTTTTATACTAGAAAATGAATAACATACTTACTTAGTTATAATATTTTAACTTTATATAAATCTAAATTCTTAAAACTTTTCAAGTCTATTTTATTAAAGTCTAATATATTTTCTAACTTCCTTTAATACTATTATAGTAAGTCTATCGTTAATATAGTAATAAGGATATAATATTAAGATAGAGTAGAAAAGTTTATAATATTATTACTAGCCTCTCGTTTAGGGATTGCTAGCTCTTTCTGCTAGCTCTAGTCTAGAAAGACCTTAAACTTCTTCCCTTTTTTGTAAGGTGTTCTAGGTTTAAATGTTTTCCTATTTCTTTATTAATAGTACTATCGCTAACCTTTCTAGTTCTTAATAATATTAGATATGCTTTATACTTAGCTTAAATGTTCTAGGTTTAGAAGTTTTCCCTAATTCTCTTATTAATCATTTTATTACTAATACTTCTAGTTTTAACAACTTCTAATATATTAAGTCTAATTTAGATACCTTTATATATTATTATAAAAAGTACTACTTATAAGTAAATGCTTTCTTCTACTTATTAGAAAGCCTTCCTTTATAAGCTACTACTATTACAATTCCTATAGCAAGCTTTAGCCTTTAGTTATTATCTTAATTTAGACTTCTAATACTATTATTAGCTTTAAAGTAGGTTAGTTTAATTATTATTTGCATATAGTAAGTTTTTATATCTAACCTTTTTAATTTATTACTAATATCTTAAATTAGTATTTTAAGAAGTATCTTAAACATTCTTATATTTTATATTCTTTACTTTTATATTAAAGGTACCTAGTAGGCATTAGAGAGGTAGTATCTAATATTTATATCCTAAGGAAAGCTATGATCTAATCTTTATTAGAACCCTTTAATGTTTTATTATTATTATTATTATCTTTATACTTTTATTATTCCTACTTCTATTTATTAACTTTATATAAACTCTTAACTTTGCTATTCTTCTAATATTTAAGCTTTCTTAAAACTATTTAATATAGTTATTACTATCTTTTTACTAATAATATATTATTATTAAAGGAATCTCTATCTAGGTTTATATAATGCTATTCTACTAACTATTAACTTACTTATACTTTATCTAAAAGTGATAATAGTAGTAATAATAGTAGTAAGATACTACTATTATTATTATTAAAGTAGCTACCTATTATAAACTTTGCTTTTTCTTATTTTTAACTTTTATATATCTTTTTCATTTCCTTTTTATCTATCTTCCTTCTTTCTAACTTTATAGCTTTAGAATTTTTATTATAAAACTATTAATGATTATCTTTATATAAAGCTTTAAAAAAGGTATTCTTTTTAGATAGGTTAAAATAATAAGGATTATCCTACTTTAGCTATTACTTAAGATGCGACTAGCTTTAGTATCTTAGTTCTATATATACTTTTTCTAGTATAATTATCATTCTAATTAAAAATCTTATACCTTTTATACCTTTAGCATTAATAGTATAAAGGCTAATACTTTCTTAAAGGGACCTTATAGATATATTATATTATCATATTAGTAATAGGCTAAGGTATTTCCTATCTTATATAAGAGTATCTAGGCTTTATTATAATTGCTATATTATTAAAAAGAAGTCATAAAAGCTTATATATAGACCTCATCTCTTATAGAATGATATGTAACTCGTCTTAAGTTTATTTTATTACGTTATCTAAAGAATCATTTAGCGCTAGATGTCTTATAATAGTACTATGACTATATAGTTGATATTAGTCTAGTAGTTCCTTCTATAACGACTTATCTATTAATTCTAACTTTATTAATACTATATCGCTATTACTATAGAATTATCTATCTTATTAAAAGAATAGCTTAAGTTTATTTATAAAGACTATTCCTTTTAATTATACCTTATTATTACTAAGTTCTTTTAATTTGAAATAACCTTTATTAATATTAGCTTCCCTAATTTAATATAGTCCTAGCTAATAAAAGTCAAGTTTTATTACATTTGACATATTGATTTCCTAAGTCGAGTCCTATTATAGCATAATGTCTCTAACCTTAAATAGTCTAGTATGTAGGCTATATTTTAAGTCTTATACTTCCTTTCCTTCCTAGCACTTTTAAGTCTTTTAAAGTTAAGCTTCTATAATATCTTCATCTTATAGCTAGAACTAGTATGCTTTAAGCCTAATTAGATTATTATAGTCCTTAACTTCTTCCTATATAAAGAGATATCGCTATGTTATTATAGTAGATTTAATTAGTAGTATAGCTTCTTATCTACTTGCTATATAAAATAGAGTTAATCCTATTAATACTAATATAGTTATCTATTCTATAAAAAGAACTATAAGAATATTATCTAGCTATAGACTATCTATCTTTACTAGCGCATTTTTAATCAGGCTATGTCTACGTTTAATTTAGCTAGTAGTATGCGTATTATAAGAGCTAATAACAATTCTATTAACCCTTATCTTATTTAGAAGGTTAATAACTTTAGCTTTAAATTCTCTACTACTATTAACTTACAGCCTATTAAATAATCCATGCTTATAAATTATATCTTCTTATAAGAACTTTGCTACGCTTATAGTATCTTTATTAGCAAGTGCCCTAGCTTTAGGATATCTAGAGAGGTTATTCTTAGTAATAATAAGATACATTTTACTCTTCTTAGATAGTATAAAAGTAATATTAATATCCTAGCATTTAAATATTCTATTAGTAGTCTAAGGAAATAACGCTTCTTTTAGTTAATGTATTAACCTAAATTAGCATTCTAGATAAGTCTTAAGGTAGCACTTAATGTCTATATAGATTCTATCTTAAAAGTATTAAGTAGCAATCTTAGCATAAGTGCTCTTATAACCTTTATATTCTATTTTATTATGTATTTCCTTTAAAATTTATCTCTTTATTTTAGGCTTATCTATTATAAGCCTTATAGGATACCCTTTTCTAGGTAACTTCTATAGCTTATAGTAGTAAACTATAAAATAAGACGCCTTCTTCTTAAATGCTTAAAACTATATTAAGTTTATATCTTTTAGTTTCTTAAAGATTATTAGGAACCTTCCTACTTTAAGGTAGAATTTGCTATATTTATATATTAAGAAAGGTTAGTTGTTATTAGCTTTAAAAGTATTAAAAGTATTATCTATACTAAAATCTATTTCTTCTTCTAATTGCTTCTAATGCTCTTATATCTCCTTTTTAATCTAATGCTAGACTAGATGAAGGTAGGTCTTATCTTACCTCTTATTAGAGTCTAGCCTAGTATCTAATATGTCTAAGACCTTACTTTCCTCTTCCTTTATAATAACTAGTATAATCTCTATTACTTTAAGTTCTACTAGTATCTAGTTATTAATATTCTTATTAGATATACTTAAATTGTTAAGGTAGAGTAGTTATCTTAATAAGGTATTAGCTATAATATAAGTGCTTCTAGTAATATAGTAGACTTTAAAGTTAAAGAGGCAAATCTAAGCTAACTAGCAAGTGATAAAAGCATTTAAGTAGTCTATAGTACTTCTATTTAGTTATGCTATAATCATATTAGTATTAATTTCTAAGATAAAATATACTCCTATAAGCTAAACTTATAGTTTCTTTAAGATCTTAAGTATTCTATAAGCTTCTTATTTAGTAGCATTATAGTTTTACTCTATATAGTTCTAATTGCTACTCTTATATTATATAAGGCGTATCTTCTTGCTTATAGGGTCTTATTAGCCTAAGTAGCCTCCTTATCCTTTAATGCTAGTATCTACTAGAATGATAATATTAAGTGCTCTATTAAAGTAGTCGATCTAAATAAGTATTAGGAATATAAATAGTGTATTTTATAGCTTTTTTATAGTAATACTATAAACTCTAGGATCCTAGTAGAATATAATGCCTTTCTTAAGAAGCTTATAGATAAGCTTATAAATTATCATATAACCTTTAATCTAGATATAGAAGTAGCTTATTATTCTTAAGAATCGTTTTACCTTTATAATACTCTTATATTTCTTCTACTTTAAGATCTTTTAAACCTTTAAGGCTAAGGGTTCCTTATCTTTAAAGTTGCAAATAAAGCTTACTATATTAAGGCTATCTATATAGAATTTAGACTTTTTCCTAATAGTAGTTCCTACTTGCTTTAAGACTTTAAGTGATTTATTAATATTATAGATATACTTAAATATAAATTGCTTTATACTTAGGAATTATAAGATTTCCTTTCTATTATACTTAGTATAAGGTCCTTTAATACCTATATCATTTATAAAAGGAATTGCTATAGTTGGCATAAGTTTATTAAAGATAAACATTATAGTCCTTATAAACTAGGCTATAGAATTCATTACTTCTATTAGCAGTCTAGTATTTCTAACTAGTCTAATAAGCGTGAAGAATGCTATTATATTTTAACTCTTCTTATATAGTATTTAATTATTATACCTAGAGAATATATTAATTAGTATCGCTTATATATATCCTATAAATGCTTTTAAATATTTATTAATAGAAGGAGGTAAATTAGTATCTTATATTATTACTATATTTAACTTTATTATAGAATTAATTAATTAGTAGGTTCTAGATTGCTTCTTTATAACTAGGAACTAAGAGTTTTAGTATAATCTATTATAATACTTAATTACGCCTCATTTTAGACGTTCTTATAGTATTTAGATTACTATTAGTAATAGTACTTAGGGATATAGAAAGTTAGCAGCTTGCTAAGCTTTATGCTTAATAACATTTAGTATAATAGGTAGTAAAACGTCCTTATAGAAGACCTTATATTAGGTCTAGTTAAAGGCAATCGCCTTTTCTTATACTACTAGTACTTCTTCTAGATATTATCGCTTAATAAGTCATAATCCTTATATAATATCTAATCTTTTTAGATTTTCTTTAGTTAATTGTAATCTCTTAAGAATATCTATAAATTATAGAATCATATAGTCTTTAAATTCCTTAATATGCTCTTAAAGAATATCTTATGCTTTTAACCTTTCATACTAGTCTTTTCTTCTACTAGGCACTTTCCTATCATCTTAGTCTTAGTTAATAGGCTTAACCTTCTTATCTTTAGTCTTATATATAGTATTAACCTTAGTAGTTATTTATTAGAACTATTAGTTAAACTTATATTCTATAGCAATTCTATTCATTTTAGCTTCTAAAAGTCTATTCTTATAGATTATCCCTTTATTAATAATCCTTTTATAATATAGCTTATTAAAGAAGATACCTTCCTATATAAGGTCTAGTACTATTTTTATAAAATCGAAAATGCTTTTAACCTAGTCTTATTCTTTTATGAGCTATAGATTAGGTTACTACTAGCTTATAGGATTCTATAGCGCTAGGTTTATTATAACTCTAAATTAGCAATTCTAATTAAATAGACACTATTTGCAAACTATTTCTATAGGCATAAATAGGGCCTTAGGATAGTATTATTATAGATATCTATTAATTTATTCCTAGCTAGTAATAAAGAAGACATTAATATCTTATCTTTAGTAAGCTACTAAAGTAGTCTTATACTTATTATATAAAGGCTCTAGATCTTCTTTAATCCTAGCTACTTAATCTAGTACCTCTTTGCTTATATTATTATAAAGTTCTTAGATAATTTAATCTAAAAACCTCACTTCTTTATTATGTATTTAATAGCAAGTAAGGCATTTATATTCTTTTTCTAGTTTAAATTACCTATATAGCTAGTCGATTTCTATAGCTTTTAGATAGTTAACTTCTATATTAGTAACTTTAGTATTAGTATTATCCTAATAGCTAAAGTTATCTCCTAATTACTAATCTAAATTAAAGTCTTTAGATTTACTAAGTGATATAATCATTCTAGATAAGTCCTTACCCTTCTTAAGCTTTATTGCCTTATTAGCAATAAACTAAGTAATGTCCCCTATTTTAGGGTCGACTAGTAAACTTATAATAGGTCTGCCTATACTATCCTAGGGATAGCAAAAGCTTACCCTAGCTTATTAGAAGAAAGGTATCCTTAAAATGACTTTTTTAGCCTTATAAGGGATAATATAGAACTAAGAGCATATAACTATATTCTTAATTATTATTATAACATTATCTATAAATCTTAGGAATCTACTTTAACTTCTTATAATACTAGTTATCTATATCTTATAATCTAAAGTAAAGGTAACTTAAGCCTTAGATATAGTAGTAGTACTTATCATATTAACTTTAGCTCTACTATCTAGAGTTATATAGTAATCTATTACTTTATTCTATCCTTTAATAGTAATTATTACTTTTAATATAAGAAAGATATAATAAGCAAATCTTGTAAATTCTATTAGATTAACTTCTATAGATTTTATTTTTTAATAAGTGAAATTCTTAATCCTAACTAGTCTTATTAGTTTCTTATAATAGGTAAAGTTTAGGATATTAGCCTTAGTAAGCATTTTTCTTATTTTCTAGTTAATCTTCCCTTCTACTAAACTTTTATCTAGCGTTCTCTTATCTATTAGACTTAATCTTATAATAAGATTTCTAATATTAATACCTAGTTCTAATAGTTTAATAGGCATACGCACCTAGGCTTTAAATAATAACTCTTCTATAATCCTTATAGCTTTTAGCACCTTTTTTACCTTAGCTTATTTCATAGTATAAGTTGCTTTTAGAACTTCTAATTAGTTATCTCTTTTATTATCTACTATCTATATATTAGATGAGTTATTTGCTTCTTTATCTCTTATAGAATGCTTTTCTTTTCTAGGTTTAGCAGATGCCGCTAGCTTAGTTTTCACTTGTAGTAGTCTATTGTCTAGCATGTTAATAATAATACTATTTTGTAGCTTAGGCTTAGGCTTAGGCGACTTCATTCTAGCTAGCTAGGCCTATTTTTATAGCTTCTCTTAAAGTATCTTATTTAGCTTTTAGGGCTTCTTCTTTTAAATTGTCTTACCTAGAACTAGCTCTACTACTACTCTCCTTTCTATTAAGAGATTCTAGATTTTAGTAGTACTTTCCTCTATTAGAATCTGTATTTCTAGTACCTTCTTATTTTTAGAAACTTTCTCATTTTTAGGAACCTCCTTTTAGAATTACTATAGGGTATCTGAGTATATATACTAATTGTATTAAGGAGTCTAAGTATAGAGAACACGTAGACGAGACTATAGATAGAGGCTTCGCTTAGTGCGAACCTAAGTCACGTGACATATCACGTGACTAGCTCTTACGCATTCTAGCGTAGCTATTTCCTAACTTAACACTCTTCCTAAATAGAAACGGAGGAATGCTAAGTGACTATATATATAAAAGCATACCTAATAGCATGCTAGCGTCTGCTCTCCCTAGCTTAGAAGCTCAAAACGTGATAAAAGTAGTAAAAATAGAAAGGAAATAAGAGAAAAATTGAAAGATATCCTCTAGCAAGCTAGCGCTCCTAGCTAGCGCTACTCTCCCTAGTAGAGTGCTATATAGGATGAGGCTCTAAGTAAGGCTCTCCCTAGTAGAGTGCTACGTAGGATGAGGCTCTAGGTAAGGCTCTCCCTAGTAGAGTACTATATAGGAAGATAAGGCTCTAGGTGAGGCTCTCCCTAGTAGAGTGCCATATAAGATAAGGCTCTAAGTAAGGCTCTCCCTTATAGTAAACCTTATAGTCTCACTCTCCCTAGTAGTGAGCCTTGTAGACTTACTCTCCCTAGTAGACTTACTCTACCTCTATATCTACTTTTGCTCTTAGGCATAGCCTTTAGGCTCCTTCCTCTTATATCTCTCCTTTAGGCCGTCTAGTATAAGTATAGACGTAGAAGGCAGACTAAATAAAGAAGATAAAAGTAAGGATACTAAAGTATATAAGAGTAGAAGTAAAGCAAGGCGAAAGTAGAAGTAAAGTAGAGCTAAAGTAAAGTAGTTATATAAAAGTAAGCTTTATAAAAGCTTAAAAATTTATCAATTTGTAGATGATTTATAAGTAGTAAAGGTAATAGCTAAGAAAGGTAAATAAAATAGCGGTTATACCTAAATTTCAAGGCTGAAACTCTAATAGGTTATTTGCAAATTAAAGAAAGAAGTAAAAAGAAGCTAAAAAGCTTAAAAGAATTGCAATTTGCAGATTCACTTGAAAATTAAAGATATAGAAGCTAAAATTAAGTGTTAACAGGCATATACCTAGAATTTAAGGCTGTAACTCCTAGTAAATTGTTTATAAATCTAAGTAAAGAAGTAAAATCGATTAAAATTTAAGTATTACTATGCCTAGCAAGCTAGATTTAAGATCAGATGAAAACGTAAAGAGGCTAGCCCCTTCTTAGGCTTTATATATCCTAGCAGGTAGTATGCCTACTACCTTGCTATATGATCTCCTTATGTTTTTAAGAAGGTGAAGGCTATTTTAAGAGGTAGTATCTCTAAGGTCAAATAAGAATTATAAGCTTAGCATAGCTTATATGATATGAAAGAGGCTAAAAGTAGGTCGGATTTAGTAGTGAGAAAGGTTTTTAGAAGTAAAGGAAGGTTTAGATAAAAGCTAAAGCTCATATTTAGCTCTATAGAAGCTTATAGATGCTATAATTATCATTAAAGCTAGATTTTACGTAGTGAATATAGGTAGAATACTTTAGAAAATTATAATAAGAACTAGTAGATAATAAATCTAGCTAGGCATAAAAAATATTTTAGTAAAAAGATTAGATAAATACTATAGGCTTATATTTACCTCTTTAAAGCAATTATTAAAGTAGTATTAAGCATTAGGAGCTAGTAAATATAGATAGAATGTATTAGGATAATCTAGTAAGAACTAGTAGATAATAAATCTAGTTAGGCAAGAAAAATGTTTTAGTAAAAAGATTAGATAAATGCTATAGATTTATATTAGGTCTTATAAATGCTATATTTATTATTAAAGGTGTATTTTGCCCTAGTAGATATAGGTAGAATGTTTTAGGTAAAGTTAGTAAAGACTAGAAGATAGCAAGTCTAGTTAGAAGTAAAAAAGTTTTTAGTAAATAAAGGTTAAAAAGGTAGTAAAGCTTACATTTAGCTCTATAAAAGCTTATAGATCTTAAAAATTAGCATGAAAATAGGATTCTACTAGTAGTAGAGGTAGGTAGAATGTTTAAATGAAGTTGATAAAGCTATAAGATTATAGATATAGCTAGATTTAAGGATTTAGTAGTAAGGAGAAGTTATAAGAACTAAGCTTACTAGGTCTCACTCTCCTACTAGACGTAATATAGTAGATTTAACTATAATTAGCTTTAGAGATAGCTACCTTAATAGTAAAAAGGGTTACTACTCCTTAAATACTACTAGCCTAAATTTCAGATAGATTTAGTAGTAAAGAGAGCATACCTCTAGTTATAGCAGTTTCCTTTAATGTGTAGCCTTTATATATAGTTTATAGGGCCGTCCTACGCTATGTTTAGGGGTAGTAAGCCTAGGCACTATATATTACTAGTAAAATATCGATTTTCAAGTAGAAACGAGATGAAAAGGATTATAAAATCAAGTGTTTTTTATTATAGAAGCTTTACTAGCTCTCCTGCTAGTATAAGATAGCAGATTTGATAGTGAATACTATTAAAGTAGCTGCCTTAGTAGTAAGAAGGATTACTACTCCTTAAATAACTATCTGCTTAGAAGGATTTTAATTTTTAATAAGAAAGAGAAGGATTTCTTACTAGACTTTCTATATTGCTAGAGCTTTATAAGAGGATATCTTAGCATTTCGTCCTATATATATATATATAAAGTGAATTTGATTTCTAGTAGTAAGAAGGCTATAAATCAAGTGATAAACTAGCTAAAAGCATTATATATTACTTTATAAAGCTTGTTTAGGTTATAGAAGTAATTTCAAGTAGTTTCTACTAGTAGTAAAGGTTAGCAGAATGTCATATAAGGTCATATGAAGCTAGAATTAGCATATAGAAGCCTAATTAGTTAGTAAATATTAATTTAGAAGGTATAGTAGATACGACTAGATTTATAGACTTCTAGAAATAGTAGATAGATTTATAGACTTCTAGAAATAGTAGTAGGTATAAATACAAGTGTAAGTATAAGTAAGAAGGTTTATAGCTCCTTTAAACATTATTATTTAAACTAACGCTTCTAATAAGGAATATCCCTAGAAGCATTTAAATACCTTATAAGGTACTATATTATACTAACCTAAAAGCTTATAACCTTTTAGAATTACTATAAGGTATCTAAGTATATATACTAATTACATTAAAAAGTCTAAGTATAAAGAACATGTAGATGAGACTATAGATAGAGGCTTCGCTTAGTGCGAACCTAAGTCACGTGACATATCACGTGACTAGCTCTTACGCATTCCAGCGTAGCCATTTCCTAACTCAATACCTCCTATACTTTAATGTTTATGACCTCTATTATGACTTCTTTACTAAATAGTACTACTTAAGCTACCCTCTAAGCAGCTATGATACTACTTATAGACTTATTATCTATACCTAATCTTATAAGCACTTAGAAGTACTATAATTAATTAGGATTAAGCTAGATAGGCTTCAAATTAGCTTTATCCTTAGGCTATAGTCTAAGATAGATTTCTACTATATTAGAAAGGTCCCTAGGGTCCTTCTTCTTTTTATAGATAATTCCTAATCTATAAAACACCTAATAGTCTTAGCATTAGTTCTACTATTAATGCTTTAGCTAGGGTTGCATTCTTAGTAAAATTTTATTTAGATACTATTAATATTTAGCAAAATCCGCTTTCTATACATAGCCTACTTATACTAGTACTGCTAGCATATTAGATATGCCTTCCTTTAAAGCATTAAGTAGAAGCTTATTAATTTTGACTATTATAGGCTGCTTATAGATTTAGTCTATAATCATTTAGTTAATACGGAGCGATTTAAGCCTATTTATAATATCTTCTAGCTCCTTTTTAGAAATGCTATCTATTAACTAGTTTTATAGTTATCTATCATCTTATAGCATATTATAAAGTAGTACTAGACCCTTTAATTTTTTAGTTTCTTTTAGTTTATATAGAATTAATTAGACTAGTAAGTAAATTAAAGCTACTTCCTTACTTAACTAATATAGCAATATTACTATTAACTACTTATCTAGGTATTAACTAATTTCTTTAATACTAGTAATATCCTTTTTAATATAATTATATACCTATTTAAATTCCTATATATGTTTTTAACTATACTTAGATTCCTTATAGGCATACTTTATTACTTTATCTTAAAGGTTTTATAAAAGTCTTTAGAGGAACTTTATTATTATTTAATAGTTAGTTAATCTAACTTTTTAAGGTAATCTTATAACTATATTATTAAACTTATAGTAGTAAGTCTAGATCTATATGTTTAAAATAGTCTTTATTATTCCTTAAAAGGTTTAAATAACTTAGTCTAGGTAACTAATAGTATACTTTATCTAATTAGTATTACTAGCTTAATGCTTTTTATAAAGGATTTCTTTAAAGTTTTTCTAGCTTTTTATTATCTTAGTAAGTCGCTTTATATTTTAAGTGATTTAGGAATCTATATACTAAATGGCCTAGTTAATCTTTTTATTAGAATGCTTAACTTTATAAGTCTTAAAGTATTATTATAAAGTCTTAAAGTATTTTATAATATTAGTTTTATTAAAAGAAGGCGCACTATAAGTCCCTTTAATTAGTATTAGGTTTTAAAAGGTGAGTTATAAGTAGCTCTTCTTATAGTAAGACCTTTTTAATTTAGACTTAGACTTTTAAGTTTTCTTTATAGCCTTATTACTTGACTTAGCATTTAATATTAACTTCTTACTAGATAAAGAGTATTTTAAAGATAAGAGAGAAGATAATAATAAATCATTTAAAGATAATAGAATTAATAGCGCCTTTAACTTTTTTAGCTTCTTATCCTTTTCTTTCTTCTTTAAAGAGTCCTTCTTAGAAGACTCCTTTTTAGGTATATCTTTAATAAGATTATTATTAATAATAAAAGGCTTGATTTATTCTAGAAATCTATCTAGACTATACCTTTCTGATATAAAGATATTACTAAAGTTGCTTTTAAGTCTACTACCTTCATCTAATGCAATAGTTAGCACCTTTAGTAAAGTAGTACCATTTATCCTTTTCTTAGGCTTAGCTTGCTACTTCCGCTTAGCTTTTATAGCTAGCTTCCTCTTATCTTTCTTTATTAGTAGTTTCTCTAGTTTAAAGCTTAGTAAAGATACTCTATCTCTAGAAGAAGTACTTAAGGCTTTATCTTTTACTTTAGGTTAGTTGCTAGTAAAGGCTCTTAATAAAGCAGTTAGCGTTTTATCTTTTAATAGGCTAACTTTACTAGTTGCAAGGTCTAATATAAGCATTATCTAGGCAAATCTAGTAAGGGTTTACAGGTTAAATAAAGATATACTAATAGTAGGTAATATGCTAGTATAATAGTAAAGTGATATTGCTTTAAAGAAAGTTAGGATAAGAATAAACTAGTGTCAATTTCTAAGATTTTTAGTAAAAAGTAAAAATCAAAATTTAAACCTAAAAACAGGATGTAGGACATTTAAATAACCTTTAAATTTTAGCATTAGGCACTAAAAGTCCCTTATACACTTTTATAATATCTAATACATACGCCTAAAACTTTCTTTTTCTCTAATAATTAAGATATAGGGATTACTTCTAAAAGACTTTATAATTATATAACCTAGTAAAATGAGGAATCGCCCTTTTAGATTTTAAAGTACTAGCCTTATAATCGTTCCTAATAGACCTATTCTCTCTCTTTATAATTTCTAGCTTTTAAGTAATTAGCTAAAACGCTCTTATAATCAGCTCACTTTAATATAATAGCTTAGACTACTTAGTCGTAGCCTAAACTTAAATTGTATTAAGATATTACTAATCTTAATAAAACGTAATTATAACCTTTCCCTAGTTACTAAAAACTGGTTTTTATAAGTAAAGAATACTAAACTAATAAGTCCTAGCTAGTATAATCTCTATAGTTTATTATTACTATCGTTTCATAGATATTAATATTAAATAGGTAGCGTTTTTAATTAAAAATAGTATTACGCTTTATATAGTTACTATAGTAACGCTTTATAATTCGTCTTATGATTAAAAACTCCTAAAAGCTTTAACTTCTAGGTTATTAGATAGTTATAATAAAGGCTTCCTAATTCCCTTTTTAGTTAATAGCATTTAAATATATCCTATAAGCCTTAAAGTATGCCTTACCCCTTATAGTGATTACTAATTTATTAAGGGGCAATATAACTATAAACTCTATAGCTAGGATCTGACTTATAGAACACTTATAATTAATAAGTAAAATAATAAGGGGTTGTAATAAATATATTATAGAATAGATGGTGTTCTAAGTGAGTAGAGAAGCCCCGTTTTATAAGGCTTCCCACAACTTGAGCACCTGACTATGAATCACGTGGTGGCGCTTCGCAACCCCACGACAGTACCTCATCAACTAATTCGCCAGGCGACGATAGCCTCAAGTGAACGTGACCTTTTCACCCAGCCAGCATCTCCACCTCCTTGTTTTCCCAGCTCGCAGTGAAGTTCCAGCTCGATTGGATGGTGTTGTGGACGATAGTGTCACGCCAGTAGGGATTGAGGCCGTTGGGAGCGACGGGTGGTCCGGAGACAACAAAACAAACGCCAATCATCATGAAATCGCCGCTGGCGGTGATCTGCCGATATACATCAACGAGGTCTTGCGTGCGGTTGGAGGTGATGAGCGAGCGTGGGATAAGGCGGCCGCCGTTTACCTGCGCGCTGGCAAAGAGACCGAAGGGAAGGACCTGTAGTACTGATTGAAATGCGCAAGGTAGTTTGGGAAGGAGGTGATGTTAAGGACGAAGGAGATGGCGAGGTTATCTAGCTCTGTGGTGAACGGAGCAATGAGATTATTCACTTCGTCTGGAGTCTTGTCGGGGAAGGTAAGCGGCCGTAAAGGAAGAAACTGTTTAGAAAGCTGTAAGCCACGACGCCACCGGCGGCGACCCAGGCGGGGATATGGTTGCGGAATGCTGTGATACTGGCCCAGTAGGTATCTTCAGAGATCCCTTGATTGGTATAAGTAATGGCTGCCCCGCCAATTCCTATGCTAGACTCAGGGAAGGTTTTAACAGTCATAGACATAACGACAGCGTACGTACTGCCTCCCCCACCGCTGAGCGCCCAGTATAAGTCCGAGGCTTGGTTTGGGGTTGCCACGACAAGTGAACTATCAGGAAGCACTACCTCCCATTCAAGAACGTTGTCAGCCGACAGACCATAGGTGGAGCTCAAAAGAGAGTGTCCACCGGCTTGAGAGAATCCTCCTGCAACCGAGACAGTATTGCAGGTCCCAGCGAGCACTCGTTTGCCCACGAGGGCAGCAGCTTCATATATCCCCCATGCTAGTATCCCTAGACTAAATTTGCGAGGAGGCCCGGTGTACAGCGAACTATTGTAAGTAAAGAAGCTCACTTGGTGGAGATTTTGCACGCACAGGCCCAATGATCCTCTGCCAATGCTCTTGCCTAGTAGGTCATGCCTGGTGCTTTTGATGACCAATCTGATATTCTTCTCTCGGGCAAACTGGAGGCCTGCAGTAGCACGAGACGGCGAGCTGACGTTGATCGCATAGGCAGCGTAGTTACCGAGACGGCATGGACTCGTTCGTGGTGTGAAAGGATCGCAACTTTCATTCTGGGCTAATGGCTCGACTATCGAGGCTGGATCTGGGATACTTTGGAGGGTCAGATTGCGTTGCGTTACTGACTTGGCCCTGAGACTCACTGTGTTTGGGAGAAGGCCCAGCTTTGTTGCATTCTTGCACATGCTGCCTCGTCATAGGTAGGGTCGTGAGAAACGCTGGCTAGTGGAACCGTGGCAATGAGTTGCCAGTCAACACTCGTGTTCAAGTGCGCCCAGTCGGAAAGTGAAGGCCAACTTTGATCCCTGAGTACATAACGACAGCCCTTAGGCACAGGATCCTGAGAGATAGATACCGAAGCTGCTGGCGGGATCACAGCGATGAATAATAGGAGAGCGTGTATGTACATTTCAACTCAACACTCATGACTCTCAAGGATGACCAGGACTACCTGATATACGCTGACTTTCCGTCCATCGGCCTAAAGTTAACATTGCAGGTCCTCGTCACTCAGTTGCTGCGTCTGCTTGTGCCAGCTTCGAGTCGAGCTGCTGTCTGCCCACATTGACTGATTTCTCAACTGCGCCAGCGAGACTCTGAAGCAGGTGGGGTTGGTTCTGCGTTGTACCTCCGTACATGCGATGCTGACATGCAGATGCAGGCAGGTGCGATGATGTAGTGTAGTCGTCGCCACCATTGTTTCCTTGCTTACAGTCCACAGGTGCTTCCAACTGCATTTTGAACCAACCCCCTTTGTTTCGTTTCAGAAACCTGTCGTTGGGGTACTATACTCTCCTGCCTTCACAACCACCAGCACACTACTTCTCACGACCACCAACACACTACAACCATCCCCATCATGGCATTAGCCTCCATGACAACGCAATACTGGCCGCCAGCGCCCAACTTCACTAAGAAAGATGTCGGCCCACAAGCAGGAAAGGTGTTCATTGTTACCGGCGGCAACCAGGAATGTCGGCCTAGAGCTGATCAAGATGCTCTACCCTACCGGCGCTATCATTTACATGGCCAGCCGCTCCAAAGAAAGCGCCGCCCGCCATTGAAGATATCACATCCAAGGACTCCTCTTACGCCGTCGCGTCGAATCTCAAATTTATCCATTTCGACCTCGAGATCTTCCTACCGTCCGGTTAGCTGCTAAGACCTTTGCAGACCAAGAATCCTACCTTCATATCCTTTGGAATAATGCCGGAATCGGCGCCGTACCTGCGGGCTCAAAGACCACGCAGGGAATCGAAGCTCATATCGGCGTGAATGTCATCGCACCCCTCCTTTTTACGCAAATTCTTCTGCCTCAGCTCCACGCAGCTGCTGCCTCGCTTCACACCCGCTGTAAATTGGTCGAAGGCACAATCTACATCCGCCCTCCCCGTTTAGTAGAACTCGAACTCAAAAAGGCCTCGGAATAGCATCGCCACTACCATTTCCAGCTCGGCATACTCCAGCTGCAACCCCAAACATATCCGCGTTCCTTTTCCAAAAAACATGGCGTACCTCGCCAAGTTCTTTTTGCCGTCAGGACCCTTAGCATTGTTCAGCCAACGCTCCGGCACGAAGGAGAACGACGATGGAAATATCAATTCGTCGTGGTGTGCGTGCCAGGCGTTAGACGAGACCGGGACACCTGCTGGGATGGTGTACTGCTTGTAGCTTATGGCTTTCAAACGGTGGATGCGCGGGGAGCGGGCTACCGCGCCGTAGGAGAGACGAAGGCCTTCTTCAATACAAGCCATCAAATACGGCACTCTGTCCAGCTCCGCCAGTGTAGGTGTATAGCTCATATCCGGAAACGCGTCCTGGAGATCTTGCTGAAGCCGCCGGCGTATGGATGGATTGTCGACAATGTGGAAACAAGTCACGATGGCCGCCCATTTGGTCGTCTCAATCCCGGCACCAACGACGCCAGCTGCCTCGTCGCTCGGGTGCGCCGTGGTTTTTTCAGTTGCGGGCAGAGCCGAGTCCATGATATCGGTGATGCCAATGCCTTCATTTTTCTCGCTACTCGAGCCTCGCGCTCGGACCGCCTTGAGTGTTCTCGATTTGCACTTTGATGTCCTTCTCGCCAAACAACAATCAGACCTCGCTATTGCACATCAAGTCTTGACGAAGGATGGGCTTCCATGTTGATAATTCAATACTGGCTCCATAGCAGGCTGCAACCACCTCACAAGTCCCTCCGGCAATCCCGCGAGAAGCCTCGGCACCCACGGGAACTGAATTGCGACATGCGCAAAGCCTTTGAACCCCTCAAAGCTGGCCGTAAACTGATTGACGAAATCTGGCGAGTCCAAATACTCGAACCCCCTGATCAAACGAGTGCTTCAAACAAATCACAAAGATTTTTAGGATCTTGTCTTTGTCCATATACTCTTGCAGACGTTCTTGGGTCTTCATGACCTGGTCCTGAATCTGCGACGCCTGTTCCAGCACCTCCTTCTTGGAGAAGAAAGGCAGCAGGACAGTCTTGCGCTGGCGGTGCAATCCGTGGGCGGCTGTACCGAAAACGGTCCCCGGCGTGGCGAACTGATATTCGGCGTATCCAAGCTTGTCTATATCTTGGCCGTCTGCATAGATACTCTCATAGAATCCGAGCGTGGATGTGGACCTCGTGGGGGTTGATGCGGACGATGGGACCTAAAAGCCATCAAATCTGAGGAAGAAATGGCTATATGAAGCAGTCGAACCATATCTGTTGTGCCATTCGGTGATTTTGAAGGTAAAGTTGCCCCCCTGTCTTTTATGAGTTGGTAGTAGGTCTCGTACCATCCTGTTGCTACCGCGAGCTTTGAGCCGGGGCCTGAGAAATACCTCCGCAGAGAGAAGCTCGTTATCTGAAGACTTTATGTACAAAGTTTATTTAAATCTCAATCAGATCTTATAGATGATCGCCTTCAGCAATGTTCATATGCCCTTTTCCTTTCTCCAAATGCCATATTTTGGGGCAAGACAATTCGTAAAGTATCTTTGCTAAACCTCCAGGGAACACATAGAATCAAGTTCCGGTATAATGAATAGAAACTGTATAGAACGGAGATGTTTCCAACATGACGATGGCTGCCACAAAATCAATCGGGAATACGACTGCACCGTCGTGCGATTAACGTGGTGCGGCGCCAGCCCTTCCATCCCAAGCTTCTTTGCGGCTAGCACAATCTTCGCGCCCTCAGTCTTTGCAACGCCAAAATTGAAACCCGCAGGGTTTTCTCCATCGTCATCGATCAAGGGGATGTAGAACCGCCCGTTCCCTTTGAGCTGTGACACGCGATTCTGGACACACTAAGCAAAAATGCTCGAAGCTCTGCTCACTGCATATATGCAGCAGCCACGGCGACGACTAGTTTTGCGCGCTTGTCAATCGATGCAGCTTTCAGTGCGACGGCCCCCGAGACAGAGATGCCGGCTTCTATGAACCAGATGTCGGCAACCAGCCTGTGGTGATGGAAGCCATGCTCGCTGGGATTGCGAAAGAAAACAAAACCAAGGGCATTGAGTCTGTGCTCATTAGCACAACTCTCCAATTTATTTGGCCACTAATTGTAATTGCACCTCCTAGCGTCAAGGTTTGGCAACTTTGGCTTCCAATTACGAAGCCAGTGAAGTGACATCCGAGATATGTCAAGTTAAACAAGTTACATGATCAGTTCACTTGATTGATATGTCATGTAACTAACGCCCATCTTCAGTGTCTACCTCAAATTTGGCAGGGTCGCCAATTCCAAGGGTCTCGCAGTGGTGCTCGAGGGATACGAAAGCGACTGAGATGGTCATGGTGATGTTTTGTTGTCTTTCTGCATGTATCTCCACTCCAGCCCGGTCGTATATGTAGACGTATTTCTTCTATGCAACTGCAAACATCTGGTTATTATGCAGCCATTTTGCATCGCGAACCGTTTCTCCTAATTGCAACTCGCAACACAGCTTTCCGTCCCGCCAATCCATCGTCGCAACATGGCCTTTTCCTACCCGTCGAGGAAGTTGCTATAGAGGAGGCATGGACCCAGACCATGGCAGCCGCTGAGGAGCATGATCTTGACGACGTCAAGGAGGCTGCTCTTAAGTATTTCAAGCCCTTTCCTGAGACCACTTACGTCGATATGGAGAAGGGCTTTCGCAGCCAAGACATCAAAGTGTATCTCATCGCCATGGAGAAGGAGCTGTTGGTCACATACACGAACATGGACCTCCAGGGCAATCTGAACAAGAAGTACACTCTTAAGAAGGTTATAGTTGAACTAGTATGGCTAAAAGTTAAACTAGTATAGGATTCCATATTAGATTAAATATTAGTACGTCTTAATACTAGTTCAACTTTAGAAGTAGGGGTCTCTATACTAGTTTAACTTTAGTAGCAAATAAGGAAGTA
>QGMI01000364.1:0-33975 GCA_007821535.1 Lachnellula occidentalis
GGTTGAGGGGTGGTGGTCGCGTTGTAAGGGGCCCGTTGAGGGGACTTGTTAGGGGCGCAGCATCTTTGCTTGTGGAGCTGGATGTAGAGGAGGCCCAGCGCTGGAGGGAGTGTTTTGATGCAGAAGAGGTGAGAAGGAGGAATTGGGACTTGAATGCTATCGAAGTGGCATTATAGGTGTATGGGGCGTGTTGAAAAAGAGCGGCGGTACGTAGACCGCGGAGAGCGAATGTGGTCATTTCATTAGGAGATGAAGATTGAAACTGCTTTTTGAGAAGAGTATTATTGTACAAAAGAAGGAGAGAAAATGTTGACAATGAAAATGAGAAATGACTCTGGGTTGACTCCTGTTTCTATCCTGACGTATCCAAAAATATATGCAGGGGTGTCCCACAAAGCGCCCGCCGTACCGTAGTAACTCTCATAGTCCAGACAGCGCTAGCATTTTAGCGTAGTTCCGTATTACTACATGATATTGAGATTTTGAAGAAGCTACTAAATTTTCCTTAAAAGATCAAAATTTAGTTAGACGCAAAGTATTATGCTAGCTTATTTACGGAGTAGTGAAACACTTTTCTAAGGCAAAGGCAAGCTAAAAGAATTTCTAGAACCATAATGCCCCACTAAGGTTTCAGAGAGCCAACCACAAATTGCCACTACCTTACGGAGCACATAGTTATAAGGTATGTACGGGACTACCTACCTAGATAGTCTCGGAATCCAAAGTGTGTATACCGCTGACCTCCACCTTGCGAGGACAGATATTTCGAAAATATATAACCTTAAAAGTCTAATGATTCCTCGCTGTATAATAGCTTTTTTGGATTTCTGCAACAACACGGCTATCAATGCAGCCTCTCGCAGTCTGAAACCCACCCCGCCCCGCCCATCCAAAAAGCAGATCTGTTCATCCGATCATCAGCCTCAATACTTGAAACAATCATGCCGTCGTGGCCCTACCACTTTATCGATCTCAACGACCAGCAGAAACACGCGCGTCGGATATTGCTGGATCGCTATGGAGTCTATGCCCAGCTCTCCGCACTCGTTCCTGTTGCAGTGATCTTGCTGTTTAGGCTGGGCAGTTGGGTGCTTTCGGAACGGAGGAGACAGCAGAAGTATACTGCTGTTCCTACATCGCCGGGGCTGAAGAAGGAGAGATTGAGTGATTCTGGAGGCTTGGTGATTAGGTGGAGGAGGCTTGAGTGGTGGTTGAAATCTGATGTTCGGGCTGGGTGGGGAATCAGGGGACGGTGGATTGCGGGATTGGCTTGGGGAGCTTGGTTGTTGTTTTTGAGTGTTCATAGGACTGGTGATGGTAGGTTGATTTGTTTCTTATTCCGTTGTTTCGAGTCGGTCGGCAAGGTCCGGCTTGCGTCTCTTTCTTCTTGTAACTCCTCAGGCATCTTGCGATTTATTGAGCCTCTCTATCTCTGGTATCACCACACTATGCTATAGCCGGAAGTCACTTCGCGGGCCCTTCTTGCGGGAGAACTATGGCTCCATTTGTTTTGTTCAATATCACGTGATACCGCCCCCTTTTCTTTGCGTGATCTTCAATCCAGGAGAAGCTAATTCATCTCTAGACTACCTTCATATCACAAAGCGCTTTGGTGAAGTTGCAATGTCTCAATTCCCGATGCACTACATCCTATCTATGAAGAGCGCCTACTCCCCGCTGTCTTTAGTCCTCAATTCATCCCACGAGGAACTGAATCCGTGGCATCGACTTTCAGGACGTATCATCTACTCACTCCTTGCTCTTCATGCGTCTTGGTACCTCAACTTTTTTATTCAAGCTGGAGTGCTCGCGAAGCGGCTCAAAAGTCTCGATGTCATTATCGGTGTAGCAGCATTTATTGGCTTGACTATCATATCAACTACAAGTCTAGCCTTCGTGAGACGATGGAGCTATCGAGTATTCTTCGTGGTGCACTTGATAATTGGAGTCACGATTCTGCCGCTTCTTTACTTCCATGCTTCGCATCTACGGCTTTATGTCGTTGAAGCACTAGCCATCTTCACTTTTGACATTGTATGCAGAAAACTGGATACTACGACTGGTTTTGCAACCATTATACCAGTACCACACACCAAGCTTGTTAAGCTTAAGATCCCTGTTCCGACCTCAAAAATCAAGAGATTCCATGCTGCTCCAGGTCAACATGTTTACCTTTCAATCCCACCAGAAAGCACGCCGCCAACTACCACCACTCCATCGATCCACGATCTACTCTTCAATCCATTTACCGTTGCAGATGTTGGGGAAAACGATATCACACTGGTATTAAGAACCCTCAACGGTCCTACAACAAAAGCAATAGACAACCTTGGCCACCTTACCAAAGCCAAGCCACCAATCAACATTGAAGGTCCCCTAGGTAGCTCTCGCCGGTTCACAAAACTAGCACAAAACTACGACAGGATACTGCTCTTTGCAGGTGGTGTAGGAGCAACTTTCACACTCCCCATTTACTATCATCTTCAAAAACAGTTGGAGAGCGAGGCCAGAAGTCCAGACCGTCTTACATGCATCTGGTCAATGAGATCTGCCGCAGAAGCTAGCTGGGCAGTCGAACCCGAAGCCAGCGAAAAAATAGACGATGATGCGAATGTCAAGATCTTCTTAACGCGCACCCGTGAAGACCAGATGCAGGAGCCGGTTCCTGCAGATGGGAGTATTGAGTTAGATGATTTGACTAGGGAGGAGGAGCCGGTGAAAGCTACTGGTGGTAGGGATCGGCCTGATATTGGGAAGATTGTGGATGGGGTGTTCAGAGCTGGGCATGAGGAAAAGGTTGCGGTGCTGGTCTGTGGACCTGTGGGGATGGCGAGAGAAGTTAGGAAGGAAGTTGGGAAATGGGTTAATAAAGGAAGGGATGTCTGGGTAAGTCATGTTCTTTCCTTGGGTTGTCTGCTTCTTTTAAAACTGAGCTCTCGGATTTTGTTTCGGCTCGGTTTCTAAAGATCTATTGGGTGCCCTTACTGACTTGCTTATAGTTTCATGATGAGAGTTTCGGATGGTAGAGCTCGAAGACCAACTACTTTATTAGAAGTATTCTTGATGAAAAGATTTATGATCAAAACTTCATGCCAAGATTGTATACACATTCACGTTGATCTGTGAAGAATGCATGGTTTCATCATCATTGAACGAGTTCAGGCGGATGGCTCTCCTACTACCATACCCCTTCGATTTTAGCAATTATCTATGAACGTAATCCATTGCCAACGCCAGCGCCAAGCCATCCATCATATCGTAACGTAACATAACATATTTCCTAATCCGCCCTCTTCTTGGCATCCGCCTCCTCCCCACCACTACTAGCACTCGGCGTCTTCGGCCCCTCACCCTCATCCGTATGATCATCGGCATCCCAGTCATCCACTCCATTCTCATCCCAATTATCAACCGCATCATCAAGGCTCTGCGGCACCCCTCCAACTTCCCCAGACTCCTGTGGCCCAACCCCCTCTCCAAGCTCTACATCTTCCTCCTCCTCCCCATCGACAGCCTGATAACTCTGCTTGTTCCTCTTCTTCCGCTCCAGCATGCGTTGATGATACCAAGAACTTAACGCTAGCGCCCCGAGCGAGCCCACTACATTTGCCACAATATCGTAGAAGTCAAAAACACGGCCATTAGGTATGAAGCCTTGCAGGAACTCCGAACCGATGCCGAGGACTCCCGTACAGGTTACGAGCGTGATGTTTAGGGAGCGGCGCCGCGAGGTGTCGAGGATCCAATAGAAGCAGGTTGTAAGCACGAAGAAGGTGAGGAAGTGGAGGACTTTGTCGTTGATGTGCGAGTCGACTTGGAGGGAAGAGAGGCCGGCGTAGGCTGCTGTTGCTGCGAGGAAGAGGAATGCTCCTGTGGAGGAGTTAGTACTTTTGGGGAGACATTTGGGATTGGAATTGGGATAGGATGCGGACCTGCGAAGGGTAGTCTTATGCGCATTTTCTGTTGCGTGGTGTTACTAGCTGGTGAAGGGTTGGAGAATCATTTCAATACTGAATGGTGTCGTACATTTAGAGCTTAATGGCTTGAGCTTGAGCTTGAGCTGCGTGGTCGTTTATGCAAGGATTACGATTGGCGACATGTGACTTGGGTCTTAGGCAGGAGTTCGGGGAAGTGCAGAGGATCGAATTAACTCTAATCGCAGAACTGATAGGAATCCGAATCGTGGGAATTATTTTGTTGTAGCTCGTCTTTAATCTACAAGTAGAATGAGGATATTTAGAAGATGCCCAGGTAAATAATATAAACAAATGATGGACAATACAAAGTCCATGCCATCCATCTAGTCCAGTCAGTAGTCCAGCCTTTATGATCAATTCATACGCTAACCTCCGCTTCCAGCTCCAGCGCGCAACGTCAATCCAAATAGCAACATATTTGCTTCATCAACGAACCACGCAAACCATCGAATTTCGACGCCGCAGCATCTCGGATACATTACCAATGTTCCGAGCTCACTCTCCAACGAAATAAGGACGTCGCGAGGACGTTTGCCGGTCTTGCGGGCTTGTCGCGAATTACACTCGTTTCTGCGGTGCATGCGCGTGAGAGGGGGCCCCCAATGGCGACGAACAAGCCATTTGGCTCCGGCAGAGCCTCCATCACCCAGCCATGGCCACCGCCCGCGTCGCTCTTGAAGAACTCCCACCAGCCAAGAGATGATACTCCCGCGCGATCCAATACCAATACTCCAAGTCTTCCCAATGATGATGCGTCACTGGCTGAACCGGGCGCCGTAATACACTCTGAAGGGGATATCGAGGAGGAGCACCAGAAGGCCCTTTTCAAGGAGCTGTATCGACGCAGTGAGGCGAGGATCACCGAACTGTTTGGGGGCGTGGCGCATGGGGAACAGATGTCTGCGCAGGATACGTCGGCGCAACAGGATCAATTGGCGGATGAGCCCAATATCAGAGAACCGCCCAAGGAACAAGCCCCCAAGAAGGCCGCGCGAACCATTGACGAGGACAACTACGATGACGAAGACGATGATGATGATGAAGAGGAGGATGTGCAGACATCCCCACTTAAACACAAGTCCGCCAATGCGTTATTGTCGCCCTCCAAGTCTGGCAGTTCCCCTGTCTCCTCAGATACATCTCCAACCAAGACTACTCAGCCGAAACAAGAAGGATCCATTCCAGAAGAGCCAAAGTCTTCCGAAGATGCGCGAAAGGAGCTCGAGGAGGAGAGGAAAGCTACGGAGGAAGCAGCCAAGCGCAGTTTTCACACCATATTCTATACTTTAGAGAACGATAGAGTTGCCATGTTGGAACAGCAAAGGTTAGAGGAGGCCGAAAAGCAAATAAACGCCGAGATGGACAATAGCGGGAATACCAATAATGCAAATGCAAAAGGCGAACAACACGGTACTCTCAGTAGCGCCAACCTCGGCGCATCCAGCTTGACCCTCAAACATCTTATTGCCCGAATCGACCTCAAGCGCGAGAAGGTCAAGGCTTCAGATGCTGAGCTCCGTGCTTTGATGAACGAGGTTAGGAAGAATCGGAGTAAATGGGCCAGCGAGGACCATGTCAACCAGGAGGAACTGTACGAGGCTATTGAAAAGGTCTTGAGTGAACTCAAGGCCATGACGGAATATTCAGCTCCTTTTCTCACCAGAGTCAACAAGCGAGAAGCACCTGATTATTACAACAGTAAGAGTCTGCGATCCCCTACCTACCAAGTACATCAGCTAATAAATTCTAGTCATCAAAACTCCAATGGATCTTGGAACCATGACCAAGAAATTAAAACAGCAGGTTTATAAGTCCAAGGCCGATTTTGTCGCCGATTTAGATCTGATCTGGAGCAATTGCTTGAAATACAATGCAGATATTGCTCACCCCCTGCGACGAAACGCAAACTCAATGAGAAAAGAAGCAGAAAAGCTCATCCCTTTGATTCCAGACCTCGTCATTCGTCCACGAGCAGAGGTCGAAGCCGAGGAACGGCGAAAGCAGAATGGGGGTGAAGATGACGCTGGAGATGATAGTGACGATGAACCTATCATGTCATCCAGGGGACGAAAAGCGGGCGTAAAAGGCTCGACAAAGGCAAGAAATGCAGCTCCGGAGCGCGACGAAGGGACTCCTGGAGTAGATCAAAAACCTTCACTTCAGGTGAACGGCCTTCTCAGTACTCTTGGTCATGAGGGCTCTGATGCAGGTTTCGACAGTAACGGATTTGGCACTCCACCAATTGGCTCGATCACCCCTAGCGGGCTCAACGGCATGCCAGGCGTCGGAAGTCAGGCAGATGGTGACATCGATGGGCCATCCATGAATGGACTATCCTTAGGGCAAGCACTTGGTGCGGCTGCGGAGGATCTCCGTGAGGACGAAGAGTACAGAATCTGGAAGCAAGTGACAAAAAAGGACCGTGCTTTTGTGGCAAAGGAACGCAATCGTCTATTCAAAGGAGATAAATTGAATCCCGAAGAGCCTGCATTGATGAGAAGTAAAGCTGGCATGAGAAGATGGATACGCCAACAGAAGCAGGCGCAAACTGACACATCACGGTCAGATGTCAATGGCAAAGATGCAAAGGAGACGGGCGAAGGCGCCGACACGCTTGCGGAAGGTATGGAAGCTGAAGAGGAACGCGTTCTTCCTGATTATTATGACCCTCTCTCGGCTATACCAGACATCAACCCTAGACTTCAGTGGGTTGAGGATTCCGAAGGGAATGTGATTGATCAGCAGTCCGAGGACTTCCTCCGCATGGTCAAGCCAGGTCACTTCATGGCTCCCAAGGGCTTTTTATCTGCCAAGGTTGACGCCAACATGAAGCAGATGCAAGAGACACGGAAGCTCACCTCGAAAATTAGTGTAATCAAGCAGATGCAACTGCAAGCTCAAGTATGTATTCACTCTACAAAACCTCCAATAAACCTAACAAAGCATCTAGATGTACAATAATCAATTTCCGAAATATGAGCCAGAGCCATTCGTCGAGTCAGATATCGAACCCCATGTCATGTCCGATGATGGGCCAGTTATGGCTCCTTGGGTTTGCAAAGCGGCAATGCAGCGTTCTGTTGCCAAACTTTGCTATCACGCAGGCTTTGAGGAGCTTCAACCAAGTGCTCTGGATGTAATCACTGAGGCCGCAGCTGACTACTTCGAAAAGCTAGCGCGTACCATCAATGTGTACCGAGAATCGCCCAAGGTTCCAGCTATTGGCGCAGCTGCCGCGGGTGGGAAGAAGTGGCAGCAGCGCTACACTGATGAAGAAGTCATACTCCACTCTCTCAGCGAAAACGGCATTGAAGTGGAAGCCTTGGAGAGCTATGTCAAAGACGACGTTGAGCGCTTTGGTGGTAAACTTGGAGTCATGCACGAACGCATGAAAGCCCACCTTTCCGATCTTCTCCGTCCTGCTCTGGCAGACAACAGCGCAGATGGATCTGGCCAATTCAATGACGGCAGTGAGCAGTTTGTTGGTGGTGACTTCGCCGAAGAGTTGGGTGAAGATTTCTTCGGCTTTAAGGCTCTAGGCCTGGATTCAGAATTTGGCATGTCAAGTCTCTCTGTACCCTTGCATCTTCTACACGCCAAAATTCATAAGATTGGCGGCCCAGGCATCCAGCCCGAGCAAGCGACCACAACCGATATCTTCCCACCTCCAACATCTTTCGAGCCTGTCACCAAAGAGAATCTACCTGACCAGATTGGTCTTGTTAGAAACTTCTTCCTCGCCAAGTTGCATGCCAATGAAGATGAGCCGCTCCTCGAAGACGAAGATCTGCCCACAAAGCAAAAGCCACCAAAGCCCCGTCTCGGCCCCACAGGCAAGATCACCAGCCCTCGAAAACGGCCCCTCAAAGAACAAACTGGCAACTCGAAGAAGAAGAAGAAGCTCGACAACGGCAGCGCCATGGACACTACACCCAATTCTAAGTCCGCCGGCGTTAACGCCAGCCCCGAAAAAGTATCCGTCACAGCATCCGCCAAAAAGCTGAAGCTGGGCTTACCGAACGGAGGACCCGTGTCTATGGAAAGAGCGGACAGCAGTCAAGGAAACGCGAGCCAGACAGAAAAAGACGACGTTGGTATGATCAGTCCGGAGAGCATTGAGCGATAGACGTACAGGTAGAGTCTGACTATTCGCTTACGTACATATGGGACGACCGTTAAATTTCCTTTCTTTTCATTCATTTTTCTGATCTGCAAACAATACCTGTATTAAGAAACGCCGGCGTTTTTGGGTCGGGGGCGGCTGGGGATGGGCATTACATCTGAAATTTCTGGCGGGGGCGTGCATGCATTTGGTGGGGTGGGTTGGGTTGGGTTGGGTTGGGTAGGAGGACAAGAATGAGACAGAAATATCACATCATGATGCGTGGGATCAAATCAAGAAGGTTGGATTCAGAACTGTGGTTATTGTTTTGTACTTTATTGTGAGAAGGGGGGCAGGCGGCTAGGTAGACTCATCGAATTGACGGGTTGGTCTTCTATGGGCTTGCACAGTGTGAAGCTACAAGTGAATTGTGTAATGATACTGAGAAGAGATGCTTCATTTTATGTTTGATTTTGTTTTGGCCTGTGGACTACTATCTTTTGTTCCCTTTGCCGTCTTTGATATTCCACAAGATATCATCATCACCCCGTAAATTCAGCACAGCTTCAAAAAGTGCCACTTAAGCGTGTTCCGAATGGCAGAGTCCGTTTTTGAGTTAATATGTTCTGGCTTGAAACAGCATTTGTCGCCGTCGCGTGCAAGTGCCCTTACCTTGACGATCGGCTGAACCAAGTCTGGATAATCGAGTTTGGCCCTCTTGATTGCTTGGGGACTGGTTACTTGATATCTTGCCTGCTTATCCTCGAAACTGGCCTCTTGGGGAGTATGCAATACTATCTCCTCTGCATAAGACATCCCTGGCGAATGTTCCGGTATTCCTCCCCCATGGATCACGTCTTGTTCGTGCGTGACAATCGTGAGTTCTTTGAATTTTGAAAGTTTCCGATGGAGCTGCCGTACCCATCGCAGTACACAATAAGATAGGCGGCGTCCACCGCAACGAACTGGACCTTGTCCAGAGCCTCTTCCGAGCATTGGGAGACCAGCTGGAATTGCTCTTCAGGATGCGCGCGAGACTGTCAGTTTTGTGGAAATTTTCTTTTTTGGTAAACGTTTTTGAGGAGGAGGTCTAGTGAGCTCCAAGTAGAAGGCAAGAGCTACCTCTGTCCTGCTATTTGAGATTTCTTGGTAAGAGTGTCTGGAGTGGTGATATAGAGATACTTCCCGTAGCCTGAATTAATCAAGTTTCAATTTCAACGCAACATCCGTATTGGGATTGAGAGGCGGCATTCATGATTTGCATAGTATCTAGCTACAAGTGGACTATGCGAAAATGTAGAAGTCCCCCGCCATGTTGAAGTTTCGTGTGCTTCCCACCCAAAGCAATGTATCCCAGCCTTGTATCTTTGCAAGATCAAGTATTCTATGATATGGAAGCAATTTTGCGTCCGTATTATCATGTGCTCGAAATCCCTCACCCGATCTATCAATCGGTATCCCCGTCATTGTAGCAGCATTGACGATCTCCTCGTACAATGGTCTTGGGAGTGACCTCAGGTTTGCGCCATTCCTGGTGTTCTGCCTTCAACTCTCGAACAACTCCTAGCATACGGTTATATGTGAACATGTAGACAATGAAGCATCTCCCCGCACGAGCTCGAACGTGTTTGGGTGCATTCTCCAAGCCTCGTGACTTCTTTCCTTTCCTTGCCGGTGCGAGAAAAAGCCACGGCATACAATGGATATTTCGACCAAATTCTTGAATCTTGTCAAACAAGTGTACGAGTCAAAGTTGGCCAATACTTCGCAATCAATGGCAAGGTACTTCAGTTTATCAAAAGCTTCTTCTGTGAGTATATCGCTGTCGAACAAACACATCTGGTCCAGCCGCAATTCTTTGTCAGAAACGAAAGGCATAAACAGAGTATCTTTAGACAGATCAAAAAGCGCGTGTGAACTTGCCAGGAACTTGCAGGTGTCAATTATGCCGATTTGAGAAAATATTCCCAGAGTCTCCCGTCTTGACTCGCCGCAAACATGAAGCAGTATAGGCGGGGGCTGGTTAGCTCTTAGCACAGGCCACTTCCTCCGGCTTTTATGGCCATCGCTGCATGAACCGTCATCGGTGTAGTACTTATAATCGTAGTCGAGGAAAACATCTACAATTCGAGGACCAGGCAAAGCTTCCCTCCATATCTTGATTCTGAGCTCCACAGGTAATTTGGGGAAGAGTGTAAAGTGATCAGTCCTTCCCAGCATAGCGATGTCCCCAACCAATTTTTGGAGCCCTGCAACTCCATGGTTCAGAGCCTGGAGAGCAGCGTCGACAGTGGATGCTGATATTTCAGGCGATTGAAGGCTAGCCGCTATGGTGTCTGACGCTAGCTGTTGCATCTGACCCAAGGTCTCCTGGACACTTTCCATCCCGGTACGTACTTCGGATGCGGGGACGGTCACGAGAGGACAGGACTGATCCTTGAGAATTTGGTGTTAGCATCCACAGCTATTTCGCATGCCACGGGAAGCTCACCTTATTATCCTTATCTGCAGTAGCTGCATTTTGATCAAGCATTCCATTCGTACTGCTGGTGATGTGCTGTTGTGTTGTTAGCATTTGAGATTGTCATCTTGTAGACGAGAAGCTCACTTTCTGGTTTCCAGTCGTCATTTCTTCGTCCCTTGCACAGCTCATATTGGCGCGAGAGTCTCAAAGAACGAGCGTAGAAGTCCTTCGACGTTGTTCCTCCTCAAGAGCTGATTGCCGTTGGAGACTGTTTGGTTCCACGAGCGCGCGAAGTTGATGGCCGAGAATTGATGCGGGTCTTCTCGAACTCACAGGCGTAAATTGGAGGCGAGAGAACGCTTGAACTATCTTGGGAGGCGGTAGTCCGATAAAGTTCGGAGGTGTTATGTTCGTGGGTTTCCTGAAGTTTGGAAAGGTTGGACATTCAATTAGGAATAGGCAGCTAAGCGAGATCGAGGGGAAGGTGGGAAGGTGGGAAGGTGCGAGGTAATTTTATTTAGATTCCTTCCCAAGTTATGAATATGTGCCACCATTATCTTCTTTCCCGTCAGGTATCCAAGCCTTAATTAATAGTCGCCTGCTCTGTAACAACATCTCTTGTCGCCTCTTGCAATGGTCTTGAAGTGGAGAGTTGGTTCATTCCACTTCGAAAACGTCTCTTTCACCTCCAGGAATAGGGCTCGGACTTGGCTTTCCCTCTCTGAGAACAGAGCTGATATGTTATAGGCACCCGCTGGCTCGAAGAACCCAATATCCGTTTCCTGCATCCTCCACGAATCATGATTCTCAAAACAGGGCCAGCCGCCCTCGTGGTCGATGAGGGTTAGTTTCTTCAAGTTCCGGAACTTGGAAATACATTCGACGTGTCCTTTGGTATACTGATCCCAGACATCTGTATCCATGGCCAAGTGCTGGATATTGTTCAATGCCGTTTCTGAGTAGAAATCCCCCCAAACCAGGCTTGCCTGAAGGTAGTGATCAGACAAATTTCTGT
The DNA here is from genome assembly GCA_007821535.1 of Lachnellula occidentalis. Lineage (NCBI taxonomy): Eukaryota > Fungi > Ascomycota > Leotiomycetes > Helotiales > Lachnaceae > Lachnellula > Lachnellula occidentalis. The sequence continues at coordinate 11,559 of QGMI01000364.1, forward strand.
TTGCGTATGGTATGAAGAGGGTGTCTTTGCAAGGGTCCAGGAGAACATGACAGTAATCGACCTCTCGAAAGTTTTCTGGGTTGCAGATGCTGAAATATTGTCTCAATGTCTCTTCCCTTGACTCAAAGCAGACGCTCAGCAGCGCAGGCGGAGGTTGGTTGGTACGAATGACACCATCAGATATATCCCCATCAGAGGACTCATGATAGTCGTAGTAGGCCTCGATGATACGCGGACCCGGCAGAGCTTCTCTCCAGATTTTGAGGCGCAATTCGATTGGTAGTTTTGGGAAGAATATAAACTGATTTAATGAGACTGCTGAAAGGAGCGTGTTTGCAATGATCTGCATTTCTGACACCGATGATTGGATGGAAGACATTGACCCAAGCTGGGCCTCAGTCGGGGTCTGAGAAATCGCGAATTCCATAGGAATTGCAGCTTCGAGAGTTTTGATATATTTGTCGATCTTCTCAAGTGCTTCTATAGCACTTTCTATGTCGGAATTATCCTCCTTGGTCAAGGACTTGAGAGTCGGAAGAGTTGCAAGCATAGAGCATAAGTTCTAAGAGTCGTTAAACAGTCATTCTCATTAACTAAAGTTGCTAAACACTTACATTGGCATCGTCTGCCAAGGTTGTGCTACTGTTCCGGGGCCTTTCTTCCGTATGCTTCTTGACATCTAGGGTGTTGCTGTTGAATGCATTCATGGCTGAAAAGAGCGATGGGTGTCTCCTTTTGTGGTAGATGAAGTATAAATTAAGTCGCAAATAATAAATATAAATATTTTAACATTCGGGGGGTGGGGGTGGGGATGTATACCCAAGTAGCTTGAAAATCTTGTAATCTGAATGGTGTCGAAGCTCGAGAGGTCGGGCGAAGTAGGAGAAAGGGCTAGTAATATTAAGCTTCTTCCCCAAGAGCAACGTTACTATAAGCTAAGGAGGGAAGAGGGTCCAAGGGAAGGAGCCTTATTATACTAGCTAATTCACATCTGTGCCGATTAACCCCTTTGGTCAGACTCATACATATGCCGTCTATACGGACAAGGGGATCCTATAGATAAGAAAGATCTTATCTCAAGTGGCTTGTTACTAGGGTATCTATGTGACTGCAATGTGCCCGTGATGTACTATAAGTGAACAAGGGGGTGGCGGGGGTAGGGGAAGACGTCGGGGCATGGGGTAAGGAGCTAAGCGAGTCTCGATTGCCTATTCGGGCGACCACCAAACGCGCATTCACTTTACAACTTCTGATCACCGGAACCTTCGTTTGGCACCAATCTTGTTCTTCCACTCAGAAAAACTACCACTCTTTGTGTAATACCAGTCACACCCAGATAACCATCTGCGAACGGCATCAGGACAGCCCAAAAATGACGGCGGAAAACATAACCCCAGGAGGACTCGAGGAGAACGTTGTCAGAATCACGAACATTCTCCCGAAGGTCACCAAGCTGGCCGCAGAAGAAGCTTTTGTATTCTCCCAAGGTGATCTCGTTGACGCTCTGTTTCTTCTTGGTAGTGAGAAGGTGCCAGAAGATAGTGATGCCTCTGCGGAGCTTCATCAGGCTCGGTTAGGTCCACAAGGCGTTGCTACGAGAGCTGGAGACAAGAAGGTAAGCCATAGATCACTTGCCGGCAAATTTACTTCTCGCCATCTGACTTTACAATCAGCTCGAAGGGGACATATCAGCCGAGGACTCTATTGGAAAGGACACAAGCATGGTAAGCGTCCTTGTTAAAGATTCTGTCGACTTCCTAATGATGGCATCTAGATACAAGCATCCTATTCACAAGACGAGGCTCCATGTAATCCATTGCAGGCGATTCAAACACTCTCAGCATCTATGACTGCCTCTATCCAAAGTCTACGATCATCCGGTTTGGACAAACACCACAAAAACACCTTCCAGTCCTTGCTTGATGGCATTCAAGCTATCCAGTCTCTATCAAACAAGATTGAATCCATGGGCGGTGAATTCGGGCGTTTCTCGAAGCTGCCACCTGAGCTCCGCTGTCAAATATGGAAGCTCGCATTGCCCGGCATACGAGTCATTGAGGTAACTGTGAAAAAGGACAATGACACAGGTGCAAAAGCATCTCAAAGACTCAGACTAAGTTGCGAAATGCCGGTCTTGATGCATGTGTGTAGAGAGTCTCGTCAACTTGCTCTCAAGAAATACACGGTCCAGTTAGGAGGTAGCGACTTTCCAAACGACTGCGCACGAATCGATCCCAAACAGGATACGATTTTTATCCCGCCTGGCGCAGAGAATCTCTTGTTTGAGGGAGGATTATCCGAGGAAGCGATCAATAACATAGAGTTTCTCGCGGTGGATCATCAGGCGTGGATAGATGATATCTGGAATACTCCGAAGGCCTTCGAACATCTCATTATATTCGCTGCTCTGAAAGACATTTACGTTGTTATCGATGACACTGAGGAGGATTGGGACTATCCTGACGCAGAATGCGGGGGAGAGTATCTCTCGGGAAAAGCAGTGTATCTTGACCTGGGTGTAGTAGATCCTGACGAATACGGATGTAACGAGGATGACATGAACGCTCGGCTGAAAGTGTTCAAGCAGGCACACAGAGAGTGCAAAACTCCAAAATGGAAGGTGCCAGATGTCATGATCATGAGCCTTATTAGAACTAAGATGGTGGTTGATCGGAAGTATTGGGGATTCATATCTCATTTTTGAACGGAGAAGTGTGCATGTCTCAGAGCGCTGGACAGTGTGTTAAGAATTAGCTTCAAGATATTCTCTTGCTATGATAGCTAGCCATACTACTTTGCACTCTTCGAAGTGACAGGGTCAGGTATCATGTATCGCAGCTATCTTGATGTAGAATGCTAGAAGTCCAGAAGACACCGTAAACCAGACCTTTCGCGACTTCCCATCAAACTTACCACGAGCCAAAAGCTGACTTTGTTGCTTCCTCGGCTAGATCTTATTCAAAGAATAGATACTTGTCTTTCATTTCAAAAGAATTACTGAGATCATGCGAAGCTTAGATGAACACCAATATGATCCCCAATCCATGCATACTTTCTGATGCTAAAATTTCCCCTGAGCAGGAAGTGGACCAAACTTATCGCAGATCTTCCACCCAATAACCACAGTAAAATCTACGCATGCCGCCGACATGTACAAGGGCAATAAGCAAGAAAGCGAACTCCACATGTAGAATATGAGTTTCTAGCCGCATTAGTCAATCACAGATGACGGAGTTCAATGGGACGGCAAAGTAGTTTGTAAGGTCTGTATTGAGCTGGGTATCTGAGTGTGCAATTTGTTAACGCAGCAATGCTAGAAGCTTGAGTGCTGCATTCCGGGGTGTTGAGAGAAGTGCAGTGCGTTTCATGAATGGGGAAGATGCGTGACGTGAATAGTGCATTGTACGCTGACGTGGTAATTCAAGGGGAGTGGGGAAAGAATCCTAGAGCCAGCGCCAGCGCCCGACCGAGATGATTGATGCTTGTGCGTACGTGAAGAGAAAAGTGACGGAGCATGGTGCAAGAGACGTGATATCGTGCGACAAAGAAGTAAGCAAGGAGGAAGAAAAGGGAACCTGTAGTGAGCAACTTGTGCAACAACCTCCAGTTGATACGAGTTGATCGTAGCAAGAATCGTTGGGGTATGATGTCCCTCTGAATGCAACAACGAATGCAAGGTTGCTTGGCTGTGCCTTTGAGGGTCGAAGGGTATAATCGTTGCCTGCTGCGACTTTGTGACGTGAGCTTTTCTTGGAGGAGGCGGCGTCCACTGCGTTTAGTTGAATGGGTGAAACTTCATTTCAGAGGTTCTGCATGAAAGATTCGTCAGAAAAATCGGTTATAGAGTTAAGGGACACTGACCTCCTATACTGGGAAGTTCAAGGCTTTGATACGAAGGTGGCCCGCATACTCTCGTATGTATTTGACCAATATTTCAGTGTCCTCCTTGCTCATTGCTACCCAAGGAGCTATGTGTCTCTTTTGCCCCAAGGCTTTCTTTGTCTTCTTATTGTAACATAATCTGATGATGGTGACCGACTTGACCGCGGAGAACCATGACATTGATCGTACGAACTCCTTGAAGCCCCCAAGCTTGTAATGAGTCTTTGATGCGATAAAGCCTGTTATGGCAACTTTCGGCATTTTCGTAACCACCTCTTCGACAGCGATATGCTGTACGTTATTTACAAGGCTAAAAGGTGAAGGCTGACTGTAAGACGTGTCAAGAAGGCAAGTTTGACGATGATTTGCGAATAGAGCAATGTCACGACTGAAGTCAATTGCGTAGCTGTTCATGTGCTTCGTACCATAAAGCTCAACCGGATCGGAGGTTTTGCTTGCCTCCGCCTCCAGCTTGAATAGTCTCATCAGCTCCTCATGCTCTTCCTTGCAGCAAACGTTTTTTGGCTGTAGCGACTTATGTGTAAGATAGAGTCCTATGGTACGATAATCAGAGACATCTTCGCGTTTGATCTCAAACTTGATGATACGAGGAGCGTCCAGGAATCTGAGGCCCCACTAGATCACGGAGGAGTTAGCTGTTTCCTATTCAGAACGGTTTCGGGAATAAAGGGAGTCTATGTTTCCCGGTTTAGGAAATGTATAGGAGGAGTTAGAGCACATGAGACGAAACATGATAGAAGGGGGTAGGGTAAGCTCAAAGAGACAGTTCTCCTTACGATCATGGCGCGCACTTCAAAAGGTAAATCTGACCAATTCACTGAAGGTTTAAGCGGAGTAGAAAGTGACGACATCGCGATTGGTTGATTCGGATCGGGGAGAGACATCTGTATGTGCTTCGAGTCAGCGTTGCTTTATCGAGGGGTACACAAGAGTCCGGGAAGGCCTGGTGTCAAAATGCACTTCCCAACGTCGTCGAGAGAAGGAAGGGCACCCCGGAGAACTTACATCGCATAAGGTACCTTTAGAGCTGAAGCTGAGGATGTGGCGATATCTTGATGGAGGGAAGGTGAGATCTGCGGATTGTCTGTCGAATCCAGGGGCAGATATTACGTAGATCTTGAGATGGAGGTTTGCGTGGACGAGGAACCCTGTTCACTTTGCTTGATTGTGAATCGTTGTGGATGTCATGAAGGTGTAAGAAGGTTAAAGCAATTCGCTTTGTTGTGAAGTAGGAGCGGGAAGAGGGAGGAGCTCCCTTATGTACCAATTGGCGAAGGCGGTGTGGGTTCAGAAAATTACCCTGAGTGTAAGGTGAGGTGAATTTGAATCTAGTGAGAACCTGTTTGAGCTTGATTTCATCCAAGGCACCCCTATGATGATGTACTCGGGCAGTTGAGCACAACAAATACTTTCTCGGAATGAAGATGAATAGACTTTGCGTCTCTAAGTGCTTGAATTCATAGGGTAAAGAGAATCTTGGCCTCGGAGAATGAAGTTTTATTGGCTCCAACGCCATGCCCACTTGGGATCGTGAACCATGATATTTGGGAGCCAAATCAAGGTGGAGGGTTTAGCCTTAGAAACGCACCGGGATCTTGGGAAATTGAAAGTTTATAGTATAAGATTCCTTTCAGTAGCGACGGTCTTTAAGAAGCTAGTCTTATGCTGAGCTCTCGGATTATTGAAACTACTTGAATGCTTGGCAGACAGGCTCGCCTCGGGAAAGGGGGAGCGGCCATGAAAAACACCAACTTCAAAGATGAGATTTGAGACCATCAAAGAGCGCCAATATGTATACACTGACGGCTGTTTGGCGTGGTGGCGCAAGTCAGAACGTGTCTTACAGACGATCAGGCAGAACGGCGGGGTAGCAATCAGTAGACGGGGTGGGGTATTTCCCCAAAATATATGGAGCTAATCAAGTTCTCAACTCCTTGGTTGTATTAACTTCTCGAGGACAGTGCTATGCTGTCCTAAGACTCGTACGGTCACAGGGTGGTTTCCCTTCCTTTTGCAATTTCGACATAACAGCGCTGGTTAATGAGTTTTGTTTTTGCGCCTCTGCCGGACATTTCCTGTTTACATGAATTCCTCACAATATTTTGACATCTTGCGTTCAGGGTTGAAAGCTGGGAATAGCGAGAAACAAGTGAGCGAGCTCGATATAAAGCAGGACGAGATGGCAATCGAATAGCCTGGCAATGTTTTCTCCCCCTGCAAAAGAAAACAAACGTCAAGACTGGAGCATATTGTTTGAAGCCCACTTGGAGAAATTGGGACGCATAGAAAGCAATTCATCGACTTCAGAGATGTTATAAATAAAGCTAACAAAAGGAGACACACTCACGAAATGACATGTAAAAGCACTGCCCAAAATAGACAGCACAGAACATATGGTGAAGAGGGGCATGGTCATAAATGTTTAGGGAAAGGTATAGGCAATAATTCCATTTTGATATCATACGCCAGCAAATGCAATTCCAAACGCCAGTTTATTCCGAGACAGAATCACGCTACAGCTTGTGGTTGAGGTCCTTGGCCTTGGGGCTGGCTTTCAGACTGCGCTTGCATGATCTATTCCAGTATCAGTATCTCCCAAAATATTCATCTGTTGAGTAACTCACCTGCGCCCTCAGCTCATCACTTTTGTCCTCCACATCCTTGATCTGCTTTTCGACTCTCTTGCTGGACAACAAGTCAGCTACATCCTTCCTGCATGCCAGGCAATAAGCTTACATCTCCTTCTCAATATATTCCAGTCTCCCATCAACAGCCAGTACAGCCTCTGTCTTGTCCTGCTTCAACAGTACCGGTCCAACCATCTTGTAGATATTCGCCTCATCCTTCAACCCCGCGAATTCCTACGTCTCTTAGCCTCTTGCGCCGCATACTGGGCCATAGTCTCAAACCTTTTGGACCGCCTTGTTCTCTTGTTGCTGAGACTCGAGCTTTTGCCGTGAGTTGACATAGTTTTGTAGCTCTGTTGGAGTGTGTAAGCATACAACAGCTGGTAAAGTTGGGACTTATGCAACTCGCCTTGCTGAATATTTTGATACCCGGTAGTCAAGCCCTGAAGACGTTGCTGTACTTCTGCCATGGTTGCTCTGAGATGGTGGGGCAGAAATGTTTGCAGGGGTGGTAGCGAAGGTATTCCAAGGATTTTGTTTGCTCGTAATTACGGTAGTACTTCGTAGGCTGTCGAATATAGTCAAAAGAGAAATTCGTCAAGTGAAAGAGTTGTATGAGCTTCTATTGGACGGTCCAAAAGTTTCAAGAAGTCTGGATGTCGCTCCACTAGCGCGGTTGCGATCTTGCCCCGCCAAGCGACCGAAGCTGGTTCGTCATAAACAACCTCCGCCCTCACAACCTCACAAGTCAATAGAGATCCTGTATTGCAACCCCCAAGAGAAGATTACTTTCTCTTTTGAGCTGTAGTTGCGAGCCAAAATACCTACCTCAAACGAACTGCGCGCTCCGAGATCCTGAAGACCTGCCCCTCTGGCAATTGCCGGTGCCTATCATCTACACTCAAACAACACAGATTCAAGAGCCTAAGGGTCGAACCCCGGGTGAACCTGCGAACCTTTTACCAGAGAGATCTCCTGCGCACGGGAACCAAGCCTGCGATCCTTTCTACCTCCTTGTAGCTCCGACAAATTCCCCCAAAACGCAAACGCCCAACCGCGAACATGTCGAACACCGACTTCCTTGGCCGGGCCATAGACGTGGTCAAGAAGGCAATCGAAGCAGATACAGCCGCCGAATACGACAAAGCCTACCAATTATACTACCAGTCCCTCGAGTTGTTCATGCTAGCGCTAAAGTGGGAGAAGAACGCCAAGTCAAAAGAGATGATAAGGGCCAAGGCAGCCGAATACATGGAGCGAGCAGAGAAGCTGAAGAACCATCTTTCAGAAGCGGACGGCAAGCGGAAAAAACCAAGTATGGTGGGCTCGAATGGTAGTAGTACGGGTGGAGGGGGAAAGGGAGAGGATGGGAAAGAGGGCGAAGAGGTAGATGCTGATAGCAAGAAGCTGCGGAATGCTCTTGCGGGTGCGATCTTGCAAGATAAGCCGAATGTTAGGTGGGAGGATGTTGCTGGGCTTGAGCAGGCCAAGGAGGCGCTAAAAGAAGCTGTTGTGTTGCCTATCAAATTCCCACATCTTTTTACGGGCAAGAGACAACCTTGGAAGGGAATTCTGCTCTACGGGCCACCGGGTACGGGTAAGAGTTATCTGGCCAAGGCAGTAGCTACGGAAGCAAATAGTACATTCTTCAGTGTCAGTAGTTCGGATTTGGTCAGTAAGTGGATGGGAGAGTCAGAAAGGTTAGTATATCGCCTCGGAAACCCCCTACGCTCTTCTAACACTTTTGTATAGATTAGTAAAACAGCTCTTCGCCATGGCGCGAGAAAACAAACCCTCCATTATCTTCATCGATGAAATAGACGCCCTGTGCGGACCTAGAGGAGAAGGAGAGTCCGAGGCCTCGCGACGTATCAAGACCGAAATGTTGGTGCAAATGGACGGTGTAGGCCGAGACAGCAAAGGCGTGCTCGTTCTAGGTGCAACAAATATTCCATGGCAACTTGACGCAGCCATCCGTAGACGTTTCCAAAGACGTGTGCACATCTCATTACCCGATAGTGCTGCTCGACAGACTATGTTTGAGCTCGCAGTGGGTACGACACCTTGTGATTTGACCAAAGCGGACTACAAGAAATTGGGAGATCTGAGTGAGGGGTACTCAGGCAGCGATATCAGTATTGCTGTCCAAGATGCGCTTATGCAACCTGTGCGGCTAATCCAGATGGCTACGCATTACAAAAAGGTAAGTTTTAGATGCCCCGTGAGAGATGAATCATCAGCTAATAAGACGCTCAGGTCATGGACGACGGCCAAGAAAAACTCACACCCTGCTCACCCGGCGACGATGGAGCAATGGAAATGTCTTGGACAGAAGTAGATTCCGACAAACTCCTCGAGCCACCGCTGCAAATAAAAGACTTCGTCAAAGCAGTAAAGAACGCTCGGCCTACTGTATCAGGTGAGGACATTCAGCGAAGCGCGGAGTGGACAAAGGAGTTTGGCAGTGAAGGCGCGGGGCCATAGTAAAAACAATCGGGGAAGGGAAGGTAGCATGGCGTATACCGGAGTTACAGTGGATCATTATTTATGAAGGAAACGAGCGCATGTCACATAAAGTAGTATAGTAGCGCAAAACAAGACAGTTCAGAACAGAGGTGCGTACAACAACGGCATTGCAAGTAACTATGTAGAGTATCTAGCTATTCCAAGCCGCCGTATGCACAACAGAAGAATGTCTTTCGGGTCCATTTTCCCGTAGCATGAATATCCACAACGCCGCAAGTTATTCAGACAAGCACAAATAATAAACCACGCGCCTCAGCTCCGTCCAGATGTACACAAAAGGGAATCATTTCGCAGCCCACAACATGATGCAGCTTAGTCCGAAGACGATTCCTTCTTGCTCTTCTTCTTCTTCTTTTTCTCGACTGCCTCCTCGCCGCCGTTGACTTCGCTGTGTCTCCGCTTCTTGTCCTTCTTGCTATCCTTATCCTTCTTGTCTTTGGATTTTTTCTCTTTCTTCTCGGATAGGGGCGCGGCGTCAGTCATTGGGATGTCATCGATTTTGATATCGCCTAGGACTGCGTCCATAGCTGACTTCTATTATAGGGGTCAGTAGAAGCTTCAGAGTCACGTGTGGGAATCATACCATCGCATCCTCATTCTTTGTTGGCGCTGTGCCTGTAGCGTAGAAATCTAATCTCTCCTCGACCTGCGTCCTCAACGCCTCACCGAACTTTGTAGATGGCTCTTCAGAGAAATTGTCGATTCTGCTAGCGATACTGCACTTGTTGGCCAAGAATCTCGAGATACGGCCCTTGTTCTTAGCACCCGCTCGTCCAATAAAGCTGGAGTGGTAGATCAATCCGTATTTTGGGGTGTTGCCCTTGGTCTTCAGCGCTCTGAACAGAGCCTTCTCTGCACCGAGAATTTGAACTGTGGAGGCGGGGTATTTTGAGAGATTGGTGAGGGAACCGGCGTGGGAGATTAATCGTGCTGCAACAACTTCACCGATCAGAGTAGCCAAGTTGGGTGCAACGATGGCCATCTTGTCGACGAGGTATTGGTATAGAGACTTTCGGTACTCGGCGAGCTTAACCACACGGTTTGCGAATGCTGAGACATTCTCCATATCGGCATCTGAGATTGCTTGACCCATACTAACACGGGCAGCATCGATCACTGCTTGTGCAATATCTCCATCGTCATTCACGAGCGCAGCAATATCATGTAATGAATCTTGCGTTAAAGTCTGCTTGTCACCAATAGCGAGCGCAAGCTTGGCGTATGTGTGGTTGTCGGAAACGATTCGAACGAGTTCGGGGAAATGCCAGCCGTACCATTCACGGACACGCATGGAGAATGTGTTGACGGCCTTGTCGAGGTGGTCCAACGTAGCAATAGCTTGGATGATGTGGTTGTCGTTCTTCTGGACCGAGAACTTTACCTTCGCGCGAGAGTATGCATGGCCAAGACCTAATTGAGCTCTGTCCACGTCTCCCTCTTGAAGCTTGACAAGTAGCTTGCCGGCATGGAATCGTAATCCGCGGAGCAAGTCTCCACACACCTCGGACGTGTCACCAGTCTCGCACTCGACGCCAGGGAATGAGCCCTTAATGCTTCCAGCTAAGGTCTTATCCGATACACCGAGAACAATCTTCTTCTTTTTTGAGGGCTTTGGCAAATTCAATTCGAGCTCGGATCTGAGGTAGTCGGACATGACACCTTCAGATACCAGATTGACATTCTCGAGAGCTTCGGCGGCAGTTCTGTGAATGTCATTAGCTGTCGATTCCAGGCATTGGTTATGGAGGAATGATTATTACCTGTATGGCGCAAAGCCTACAACCTTAACCATCTTTCCAAACTTCGCAAGATCTTGTCCCGCATCTTGAACTTCCTTCAATCGATTACCAATGGTATCGGGCTGATGAACAACCTGAAAGATCGCATAGCCCACTGCGGACTCGTGGAGTAAATAATCCACGGCAGACATCTTGTCGAGATGCCTTTTCGTGTCGTGTCGTGTTGGTGGTGGTGATATTTATCCCTCGAAGTTTCTCCAACTGAAGCTCTTAAAAAAATTCGTGCGATTAAACTTGATGCGCTAGTTCGGCGCTCTAGAGCCAAAAGTGGCTAGCCTTTCAGAACCCCGCCTTCCCCTTTTGGGCCCGACTTCAATACACCACACTTCTCAAGGTTCTCATAATCCAGATCAAACTAGATAGTAATATCACTCAAATACAAGTGCATTCTAAATATTACTTCTCCTCTAATCAATGTCCTGCCACCAGAGGATCGAGAACAAAGCTGGAATTACGCTCTAACAAGCCTACTGGCTGGATCCATTCACATTGAAAAAGAGTGCGGAACGGTTTTGAGGATTGTTCCATACGATCCGAAAATCTGCCAGTATGTGTACAAACTCAAGCTCAAGCCGATCAGCCCTTCGCACATGCAGGCATATCCGTGTCGAGTGCAAAGCTCTTTCCTGAAAATGTAATGGCCTCCGCGTGGAATTCATGTCTGAAGAGAGTTCATACATGCCAAGCAAATCTTTGGTCTCCCAATTATGTCGCAAACTCCCGTGCCTTCAAGCTCAGTACTCGCGAGAAGGAGTTATTTTCATATTATCTGCTTGAGGTCGAGGAAGAGAAGGCCTTGACTCCCTAGTTCTCCATGACGGAGTGTAGTCAAATGTTGACTAACTCGTGATCTGGAAGCTTTCGCTTTTTTTTGTTTTTATATAAGATGGAGTGCTTCTATCTTGCAAATTCTGTGTTTATCATTACTTTCTGTTCTTCTCGTGTCGCGTCATTTAAGAGAGCCAGAAAAGAGTCTAAAGATGAAGTAAAATTGTTAACTCCGCAAGTCCAACCATGGGACGTTTCATTTCATAGCTGATAAATTAGCAGCCTCTCCTGCATCTATAAGTTCTGAATGTTGAAGGACAAACCCCTAAAATGCTACCCAACTCCAGACAGGGTGTTCTTACTTCTTTTAGAAAGAAAGCTACTTGGGAGAGCGTACAATGGGGTATTCCCCAATTCTTGCAACAGCGCACGCCATCCTTTTTACCAAAGACAAACCGAAGTTGTGGCAGCCTCAAGTCCCATTTCTGTCCTTCATCTCTACCCAGAATCTCATTGCCATCTAACGCAACCTGCTCCAACTTTGCACGGTCCACAGGATGTCCATCAATCTGCTCCGACTTCTCCGTCCACAATCTCTTCATCATCATTGAGCCCAAAAAAGTGATTCTTAGGCCTCATCCAGAAGTACCCACGAAATTGCGCCTGACAATAATGTACTACGTGAGTTTCAAAAGTCAGCATCTCAAGCGTGCGGATGTACCAGACTTTCGACCAAATCTGAGACTCCTTTAGCTGGAAGTGACCATCGATCGTGGCATACAGAACAAGATGGCGAATACCATAGAGTCTCTTCATAGCCTTGAGAACAGAGTTTCGAAGATAGATAGAATCGTGTACGAAGTTTGCTTCGGTTCCAATCCCCCCTTTCCCACCAACCTCCACCTTTCAGCTCGCTTCCCATGGATTTCACCCGCCAAAACGGCAAGTAAAGAAACGACGTCTCAGGTTACGACCCCCCTGGCCTTTCTCAATCCAGAAACGCCGAGCATGGTAATAGTTCCTAGTATAGTATAAGGCCCAAAAGAAAGCGGGGGAGGTTGATGTATCTGCCAGACGATCTATTGATCCTTGCGCGAACGCACGGCTGTGGATCGTTGTATTGTAGAGATCTCATCCGGAGTTTGGTGGTAGTATGGGAAATTGAGTGGATGGCTGTGGAGCTAGCGGGCTGCACTTGCGATAGGTTGACGATCTACTGAGCGATAAATGTGGCAAGCATCTTGAAAATGTTGTTTCATAGCTTCTTGCCGTTAAGGTGTGAAAACTTTGGGCTACAGTTCAATAGAACGGGCATACAGAACTGGCAGCTCGTCACGTATCACTTAACCCACTCGAAACACAATTCCAGCGAAATACTCCATTGGTATACGGATCTACGTGATAAATGAAACCCCGAATCATTTCAAGAGGGATTATCCACAGCTCGGATCCTCATCACAACGCAAACAGAAGAATAACGTATTTTCGAGTTCCTGCTACTAGAATACAGAGTAAGGAAACGCCATCTCAATGTGCCAGTTCTCCGTATCCGACATGAGTCTTTCTACGCGTGCAAGGCGATTTATGCCTTGGCGGCAGCAAGACCGACGGTACCCTTGCCGAGATCGTAGACGGAGTACCATTTTCTGAGGAAAGCGTCACCAAGGATAGCGAGTGGGCCTACGGGTTCAGGGAAGTCCTACAACTATTGTTAGCTCATTATTTCTTCGAATTCGAAGACGGAAAGAACTTACCATTCCCATGAAGCTGGAGATGCAAGATCCTTGGACCTCAAGAACGTAGTCGTATGGGGTGATGCTGAAATTGTAGCCGCTGAGGGTGAAGGCCATGTCTGGAAGGCTGTCACGCTTCGCGCAGTCAACAGTGTATTGTCCGTTGTAGCCCTTCTTGGCACCAATCTCCTTGTTGAGGAGCTCAGCAAGAGTCGAGGGTAGAGCAATGAGGGAGGTTCCGGTGTCAAGTATGACACCAGTGTTCTCGAGCTCAGCAGTAGAGTCACCAAACGTAATAGCGTCGAGATCAACTTCCCAGTAGGCCTTGCGTCTCAATGGGATTTCGGTAATCTTGCCGGTGTAATGATCCTTGTTGATACCGCCGAAGGTGGCCTCGGAATCGTCGCCCTCACTGTCAGCATTTCCGAGGTAAAAAGCAAATACGGGGTCGTCCAACAGACCCTGCTCAATCATGTTGTAGAATGGAGGCGGGATCTTGTTTACGGAGATGGTGTCAAATCCAAGACCCAAAATACCATCGAAACGACCGAATGCAAAGGCAAGACCTGGCTCTTCGGTAGCTTCAGCGAAGATTTGGTCCTTGATCTTGAGATCTCCGATGGTCATAACATCTTCGGAGACGAATCCGCTAAGGCTTCCGGAGCCATATCGGATCTCGAAGGAAGTACCGTTCTTCTTGTAGGTGGACGAGGAAGATGAGTCGTACTTGGTGTGAAGATAGCAGGCGATCGAGCCGCACTCGGAGGATGGAACCCACAAGTTGGAGCTTCCGGTGTCGAGAACGACCTTGAAGGTCTGGGGTGGCGTACCGATGGTAATCTCGGAAAAGTCTAGAGATGTGTGTTAGAGCTGTACATATGCAAGCACTCATTGCCGAACGACTTACACTGGGCGTTAAGGAAGTTGCTGACAGGCACTGGGTGGTCCTTGTCGGCGTGGATGGCGGTGTCCTTGAACATCTCCTCTTCGTGTGTCTGGGGACGGATGCCCATGTACTTCTGGCCGAGATGCTTGACATGAGATTCAATATTGGCGCCAGCCAGTTGCTCTGATAGAGAGATCTTCTTCAGCGGCATCTTGTGGACGCCTGCGCTCACAGAGCCGAGCAGCGAAGCTGCGGCAAAGAGGGCGCCTTTCATGATTGCGGTTCAAAGGAAATGGAATGGAATGTTATTGCTGTCAAAGTGGTAGGAAGTAGAAAGGGAAACGAGTTGTGGATGTGATGTGGTGTGCAACCCGTGGTGGTGGAATGATTGATTGATGGGTGGGTGGGTTGTTGATAAGAGATGGAAGGAGGAGGCAAGAGGAGCTTGGCTTGGGGGCAACCACGGCAACACAGGCAACAGGCAGGGGAAGGAGCAGGTGATGACGACCGGAGTGGCGCTAACGAGCTCATGCAGGGGTGGAGAGCTTGCCGAGCTTTGAGGTCCTTATTCGCCGTAGCTTTCAAATTCACTCCTCACACCATACCGTACCTACATCTAAATACCTAGGTATGTTCGTCCGAGGTTTAGTGTTGTATTATTGTGTGGACAAGTAAACCCCAATATAATATAATCTTTATAAATAGTCTTATCTGTAGAATGTAAATTGTTGTTAAGACTTCCGGCAGGTCGCTAAGCCCAGGCATGCAAGCCTCACTTCAAGGGAAACGTGGGATTTAGGGACAACGCATGAGCTCTTTGTTTACTACCATCAGGTACCGGTAATTTCCCTTCTCACTCGGTCTTACAGGAACTCCTTTATCCAAGCGTATATGTATCACCTCTTTCTATTTACAGCTTTATGTACAATACCTAACATACATTCATCCGTACATATACACTTTATACCCCATGCTCATGTGATGCAACCATTCAAGACACTGCAGATCACTCCTGGTCACCCTCATCGTTCGGCTGACGTCCAAGCCAACGCTCCAAGTATCTCTGCGCCTCGTAGTCCCCTGGCCATCCATCCCACGGCTCAACACTATCCACCAGCTTTCGAGCTTTCTCTCCATTATCAGTGCCACCACAGAATACCTTGATAGCAAGAATGGCTCTGCGCAAGAGCTTGGGTCCATTGCGAGATTGCTGCGCTACGAAATTCAATTCTTCCTGATTCCTCACCATCCATTCAAGGACCGCAATCATCTCCTTATATTCCCCAGCGACACCCAAGGCACGGATATAGGCATGAAGATGAACTCCATGTATAGCATGTAATAACTTCGGAAGGTGGTAAGAATCTTCGGTGGGCTCAGATAACTTCCGGAACTCGTCTTTGAGCATGGCAAGTGAGGCCGCTACCTCATTAGGTTCCTCGACGTGACCCGTAGCTTCGAAACCCTTAACGAAGCCATCACAAATGATCTGGAACCCTCGTGGATCGAGCTCAAGTCCGCAATTATGAAAGTCTCGCAGACCGGCGGCAAGAACCCGCCAGGCTAGAACATCATTCTTGGGATGCCCAGCTAGATCACGAACCACAATCACACCGCGCCGGGCGAGGACACGGAACAACGTGTACCATGCGGGCCTATATGTGGACTGGCGCATCTTCAAGAGCTCGGCAACATGAGATAGTGGGTCGATATATATACTCGATGTTCGTTCCTCCATGACTGTGAATTGTGTGTTGGCAGCTTCACCTTGTGTATTCGGCTCTTCATCTAGTGGCTTTTCCCAGATAATTCGAGGCGCAAAGCGGCATACTAGTGATATAAAAGCCGAAAAAATGACTATCGGGATCTTTTTGACAGCCGAACTTCGTTCGACAATATCATGACTACCAAGTAAGCATGCCATTGAGGGTTCATCTATGGCTTTGCTGTCGCGGATGATACGGTTTCCTCGTTCTATGGATTTCGCATGCTGGACGAGGAAAATCAAACATTGCCCAGCTGGCCGGATCCCTAGCTCAATCATCTGGTCGTAGAGTTCATCAAGGGTTGGAGGTTGAAGACGCGACCTGTAGTAATTGCTGATGTTGTCGTCTGCAACAGGCAACACTTCTCTGCCATCACCTGGGACCGGAGAACTGGGCTTTCCTAAAACTCTCGCATCCTCGTACGCAATCTTCATAAACATTGCAAAGTACATGGAATGTGTTGGCCGAGAACCTTGATCTTGGTATGCTATAAAGGCGCTCCAGGCTTCTCGTACATCCCGGGTCGCTTCGATTCTTGCCGCCCATTGCGAGGAATCTGTGTTGTTTGAAGGTTGATCACCGTTGGAACGGCTAGACCTTGTCTTCAAAATTTTGCGGGTGTGTATTGTTGGGGTGCCATCGAGTTCTTCCCCACCCAGAATCCTCAGAGCTTGATCATGTGAATGATCATGTCGGAATCCAGAAACCTGTTTCCTTGCTAAGGCGAGTATAACTCTGCTCGTGCTTTCTTCATCCAAGCTTTGAGCATCCATACCATCTTGAGCTTCTCTCCACGGGGGCCAGCTCCTAGAACGTAACATTGCAGCTCTTGACTCTCTCGCTGACTTCTTAGAGGCAGTCAACACCCGAACAACGGCTCTATAGCTGCCTTCATCTAGCGAAAGTGGTGGTTCAAACAGCTCACCCTGCTCCAAAAGTACCTTTTGAGCAGCCCAGTTGTGAACCATCGACTTCAAGGGCTCGATTGAAGCCGGCAAGGCCAATAAATGAATGATGGAGTTATACTGTTTACAAAGCTTTTGATGCGTACGGACGTCTAGCTTTCTGGGATCACGAGACTTTCTGTCTAGGGATGCAAAGAAGAATGGCCAAAGCATATGGGTGATACTGAGGATCGCTGGGGGAAATATCCGCCGGGCTTGGTTCAAGAGCCGTGCAATGATTAACATGAATGTGGAATCATTTACCTCCACAGGATGGATCGTATGCTCAATATGTGTAGAGAAATGGGTTACACCTGACCTAAGGTTGGCAGTATCAGTCTCAGCATCGGCCACTGAAGTCCCGTCATATCGAGGTCGGCGAAGAAGCTTGTCCCAAACGTATGTTAAAGCTGACTCTAGAGTACGAACCTCCAAGAGATCCAAACGTAGGATTTGCAAGAATAGGAACATGGGTTGATTTTCCGGGTCTGAGAGAAAACGCTGCATCATGGCGTCTGGTCCGTCCCCAGAAACTATCCAAGCCCATCTTGCCAAATTGTGATTATCGAAGCCACGGGCTCGAAGGGTGGTAAGCCTATCGTCGGTACTGCTTTCGGAAGAAGTTTCTAGTACCTAAATATTGTCAGTTCGTTCTAGACTCCAGAATCATTGGACAAACATTTGCGGTAGTAGATTGGTGAACATGGTGTAGGAGTATGGCTTGTAAGGATATGAGTGGTAAAGTTGGGCAGATGCGGTCCAAATAGCTTCGTCTTTCAGCTATGCTCTTGATGCCTAGGAAGGAAGAGAGAGCTGCTGATGAATTGTGTGCCTTCTTTATGGCTTTCCTGGTGGTGCCTGCCAATGAGATGCCTCCTCGTTCAGCGTGAAAATCGGAAACATGGGGGGCCCCAAGTGGCTTCGACTGCAAAGGACGGTAGAGGAATACCGAACCATTCGAAGAGGCCGTTGGACGAAACTCTACAACACGACTCTTCGGGACTCTTTGTTCACCAAAACTGCGTGGCTGGTGCCATGGCTCTTCGTCATTGCCAGGCGTAGTGTCTGAACACGCAGCATGGGGCGATCTAAGATTAGAGCATCGTCTTTGGCCAAAGGAAAGAAAACGAGGTGTAAACTAGAGGGAACCTATCAGCAGGAACGCGATGTAACTGCCTTGGTTGCGCTTACCTGAATATATACAGGATTTAGGGAGCTGGAGGGGCCCCGTAGGAAGGGATTGCCCAATCTCGAGAAGTATCGACGCAAGTGCATTCATTCGTTCATACTGTCCAAGAATGTCTGTGGTCCAGCAAATGCTTAGGGGAGAAAGCGCATGGCATTTCTTGCACAAATTCGCATAAGTAAATTCTGGTCCAGGTTGGGCAACAATGCCTCCGATGCAAAAGATGTGTAAGATTGACTGGTGTTGTCTACTGCGAAGAGAGTGAGCAGAAAGACTATAAGTAGGTATCCTGAAAGAGATCAACCACACTCGAACTTTGAGGAACAAAAGTTCTGGTGCACCAGCAATGCGGCAACAAGCGGCAGTGCAGTGCAGTCAGGTACGTACCTTTACAAGGCTAGCCTTAGCGCAGGTCGGCTAACACTAGCGTAATTTTAGGAAATGCAGACGTGAGGAAGGTGAAGCTTCACAAGAGGAGCACCGGCACTGCATAATTCACTTCGTCAAAGAGGCAATTCGGAATCCTGGAATGAAACTTGCTGGCCTCCCCTTCTGAATCGCAGAACTGTGACAGCCCATGCCGACACTCTGCCGTTGCCTTTCTTCCAGATACTGCCCGCACCGCCCGCACATCAATCTCGCGCCCTGTCACACATTCCTTCGCGAACCCTTCTGAGATCGCGCGCGTCGCTCCGTTAGAGAAGCTGCGCTGCGTATTGAAGCCAGCATAACCTCATTCCCTTGCCATGGCTTCTGTCAACGGGGTTTTAAGCCCTCCACCACAACAACCCGAAAACGAAACCTTGCCTACCAACAACGAGGCTATTCTACTCTCAGCAAAGCGAAAGCGCGACGAGAGCATCGAAGCCCAAAACAATGTAAACAGCTTTGTTGACTTAAAGGACAGCAACCAAACGGCGCTATCCATCCAAGAATCGCAATCTCTTGTTCGGGACCTGGTCGATGTGCTAAAAGCGTAAGTCAGCAACTCAACAATTTAACAAACAAAATACAACCGTAGCCCTGCTATCAAACCCCCTTGACGCCCTATTATTCCACTACAACCGCTGATCAAGAAGGCAGGCACGACATTGTCCCATCGATTTTATCTCACCCACTTCCCCAACGCGAATCTTCCGAACCTGAAGCCAAGCGGCACAAAGCTGAAGATGGCTCTGAAACGCAATCTTCAACTTCCATCCTCACACTTGTCTCTTCGAATGTCTATACCGGCCTTGACGATGTCCTGAAGGATATTGATATTGCGGTATCTGCTGTCAAGGAAAATCTGCAAATGCCAACTGACGTTGTACGCAATGAACAGTCGCAGGCCGAGCTTTTGATGAAGGCTTCTGCATTCAGAAAAAGAGCCCATGAGTTAGTTGCTAGAGAAGAAGCGTTTTCTGCTGCTTCCAGGGTGAACGGTGTCGCATCTACCTCGAATAGCAGAGCAAATAGTAGTTCGGCCGTGAAAGCAAGCACGGAGATCAATGTTGGGTCCACAAATACCAAGACGGTCTTAACTCTCTACGGGAATGCGCCAGGACCGAAACAGTTGTTTTCCAGTTTCCAGACAGAAGATACTAATGGAGAGAAGAGAGAACTAGTACAGACTCTCCGTCGAGCGCCGCTTCCCGCCGGCATCTCAACCACAGACATTGTCTCTATACCATTCAATAATCTAGTAGAGGACAGCAAGCGTAATACACTTGGCGATGCGTTTCCAACGCCACCGAATGTGCCCGCATTACAGCCTCCTAAGCCATCTAAAGTTGCCAACACTCGATCATCCACAGTCGGCTGGTATCAACCAGCTGCAGCAGACCCACAGCGGAGAACAGGGACATATTTCACACAGAATATTACCCCTGGTGTCTGGCTTGATTACAGCAACGCGTCTTCTCCACAAAGTGGTAAGAAGAAGCAACGAGATCGAGCTATGAGCCTTGGGGGTGCCAAAGCTCCACAAATCGATGTTGAGCCGGCAGAATCCGAGGCTGCAAAATTAGATGCTGTTTTTCGAAGTGTCTACTCCGGATTTGCTCCTACAAAGGATGATTCTGCAGCAGTTGCACCAACAGGCGTAATCGATCGAATCTGGTGGCAGCAAGTAGGGCAAAGGAATTATGAGCGGTTGATCGAAAATGAGGCAACTACTGATTCAGTCACGGGAAACAAACCGAAGGCCAGGCCTGAAGAAGACGAAGAGATGAAGGAGTTCGCAAAGCTGGCAGAGACTTGGGAAAACGATACTGTGGATCCAACACTACTTCCTGTAGAGGCGCGTTACGAGAAATCCTTTGAGGAGAAGAGTGTCGATGAAATTCTTGAGGGTATTTCCGAGTTATTGGAGACTTTATCTTCCTTCCAACGAAAACGACACATGTCCTTGAATCCATCAAATCGTCCAGCGGGCCTTCTCTCTGCTCCCGACACTTCGACACTCGGGACACCAACGAAGCCTACCGATTCAGAGCAGAACACCTACGAAATCATCAGGGCTCAATTGAAAATGATGATCCAAAGTCTGCCTCCCTATGCTGTGGCTAAACTTAATGGCGATCAATTGGCAGATCTAAACATCAGCACTAAGATTGAGGTCTATTTGGATGATTACAGGGGCGTCTTGGAGGAGGATGAACAAGCAAGGGCCAAAGCTCCGGCCACTTCGGTGACTGCACCTCGGCCGTCGACTTCGTCTCTTCATCGCGGCAGTCCTTCCGCTTTGTACGGAAACCAATATTCTACTTCTCGACCTCCAGCTGCCGCCCCTCACCAATATTATGGCGGCAGCACGTCGACACCAGTTCGAGCACCCCCAGCCTTGCCAAGAGCACCGTCTACCGGGCAAGTAGCTTACCAGGCTCCGCGACCGGCTGCACCCCCGGCCTATCGACCGCAAGGGTATGGGACGCCTAGTTTCCAGCAACCGGCTCCTCGGCCTGTCCAACATCAATATCCGCAGACGAACGGTGCTCAATATATGACTCCCAATGCGCAACCGTATATGCGTCCAACTGCCCAGGGCTACCAAGGTGTTCCTCAAAGTGCGCCACCTGCACCGATGAATGGTCGATACCCATCGCAACCAACGTATCCACACCAAGCCCAAGGCCAAAATGGGATGGACTATCACCGTTTTGCCAATGGTTCCCAGATTCCTCGTCAGAGCTCGCCCCCGAACCAAATGTATGCTCAAAGTTCTCAGCCAAATCATGCACAAGCTCATCCAGCTTATTCAGGGCACTCGACACCTACGCCCGGTGTACCTCAAAACCGGCAATCGTATCTCCAAAACCAAGTCACGAATGGCGGCACCCCGCAGGCGACCCCAGCCCAGTATAGCCAGCCCCGCCAAACAACCGGGTATAGCACGTTCATGAGTCAAGAACAGCAGCAACTGATGCTGGAACGTCAACGAGCGCAGTTAGCAAATCAGCAGCAAGCGAGGCACGCGGCCCAGACAGCGCAGGCAGTGATTAACAATGGTTCTGATGCTCGTCCTCCATCAACTCCCACCCCACAAATCAACGGCAGCAGTGCGGTCGTGGCAGGTCTTTAAATTGCATGTAATCTTGGAGTCGGGGGCAGACTGGATAAATTGGCGTTGTTACAGGGGAATGGATGAGGGGGTTTTCAGTGGGGTAACACTACAGTCCTGGCGTCTTTCTCGTGATTTGTCCGCGGCATTGAGCTGAGCTGAATTGCTAGCAACCATAGATGGTGGTAATTCTGGCGGGACTATTAGATTTACTGTATCTTGTACACCAATATAGACGTATTAATGACAGAATGGTTCCTTTGCATCTTGAATTTAGGTGACTTGTTCATACTTGCTTGTTCTGTGAGTCGGTATATTAACGCGTACCTATGTAGGTATGTTAAAGCCATTCCTTGTTCCTTCTCTTGTCGTGGCTCCAGTGAATCTATACCTAGGTACCTCTACTCTATCTTGAGGTACCCCTCGCACGTGGGGGTTTTGAGCCTATAAAGGTGGGCTTGGCGGACGTCATCAGAGAGGATCCCGACAATTTCGACCAAGGGGTATGTAGGAGGATCCGGACTTATTTCGACTTCTACAAGTACCGCTACTTTGCGCATCTAGGATAAAGAATCTCGAGCACTCGAAAGAAGCAAAACTGCAACTACCTACTCTTTCAAACAAAGACGAAAGAGACCACCAGCACCAGTACCTTACAAGCCTGAAACCTGCTTGCAGCCTCTCAGCCCTACAATACGAGTACAAGTTTCAGCTTCACCCCACTCCACCCCACCCACC
>QGMI01000365.1:0-33915 GCA_007821535.1 Lachnellula occidentalis
ATACAATGGTCTACATCACAGCATTCATAGACGAACACCCAGGCGGCTCCAAGATCCTCAAACGCGTCGCTGGCAAGGATGCCAGTAAGCAATTTTGGAAATATCATAATGAGGGTGTGTTGAAGAAGTATAGCCCCAAGTTGAGGGTGGGGAGCGTAGGGGAGAAGGCCAAGTTGTAGGTTGGCTAGGTTGGGCTGGGTAGCGTGCTAGGGGTGGTTTGATTGGAATTGCGCGGATCTTTTGTATAATCTGTTTGGATGGAATGGGTCAGAATTTAGGAGATGAGGCATGGCATTAGATGGAAGATGGTGGGATGACTATTGCATTGCACATTTGCAGAGGGCTATTGCTCGGTTCTTATTATGGGAATTCATTGTAGGATTTCTACACCAGGCGCCATAATCCATACCTAACGGTATTCGCGAATCCTCCCACATAATCGTAGCATCCCTAAAACAACAAACTACCCATCATCAATCCACCACCCAACCCGCCCAAACCCATCAATGGCATTCCCATCCCACCTCCATATCCACCGCCATACGGCCTCCCATATCCATACCCCGGTCTCGCATACCCAGCATTCGGCCTACCATACATGCCCTGCGCATAAGGATTAAACCCATAACCGCCACCGCCATAACCATATGGCCCAGGTCCCGGCGGTTCCACATACACATCCTTTCCATTCTTATCCTTGCCCAACAACTGCGGCTCGCCCGTCTGCGCCGCCTTGGACATGGCAACGCGGAAGGCACGATGTTGCGCATAAGCCCTGGCCTCTGCTTCTTCGCGGCGCGCACGATCTCGCTGTCGCTCTTCGTGCGTCGACGACGTGAGTTTGTCTTTCATCTTACGACCCAGTTTCTTTGCGCCGGTTGGGGGATTCTGTTCACGCGGTGGCAGGGGAGCGCGCGCGGGGGTTGGACATGCGTGTCGTCATCGCTGCTTTCGGCAACCATGTCGGCGTGGGTGGGGACGCGGTGCAGAGATGCGATTCTGTCGCGCTCGGCGGGGGCGATGGAGGATAGGTATTCCTCGTCGTCATACGGGTGGTGCCAAATTGAGCGGGGAGGGGAGGCGTGCTGGTCGACGAAGAATTGGTGGTCCGTTTCTGGGTCGTATTGTCGTATCCAGCCAGATGGAAGGGTGCGCGATTCGTCTTCCATGCTGCGACGGTGTTCGGGTGGAATGCCACTGCGTGTCTTGTGCGGGACATTGAGGTGGGTGGGACGTTGAGAGGTTGAAGAGGAGCTTGCTTCGTATGCGGGCGGGGGTTCCGAGGGGATGTTGGAAGCCATCTTGATAGTTTTGTTGTTTTGTTGTATCGCTAGGTTGTGTATTTGCGTCAAATATATTCCAGGTGGAGGTTAGAGATGTTGTAGTTGAAGTTGATGTGGAGTTAAAGATGAGGAATAAAGACCCCTCCATCAAGATAGTCAAGTCATGACGTAGCTGCTCCAGACGTAGCTATATCAACAGCCGCTTACGTAGCGTCTCCTTTTCAGACCACGATCAGGTTTGTCACGTTGGACGGCAGCTGATGTAAGGGTATGCTGAGACTGGGCCATGAGAACCGTCGTGTGAAGCGGTTTGTCGTCTGGTGATGATGCATACAGATCCTCGACTTCCTCTCCATTGGAACAGCCTTCTTGCCGCGGATTGGACACGGGTGGATGCGCCATGACTGAGATTGCAAAGAGCAGAATGAGGATGGAAAAGGTACGCATTTTGTAGTGGTCTTAACAGTATTGAAAGTTAAGAAGAGATGAGAGATGTGTGATGTGATGTGGTGTTGTGTAGTGGTGTTGGTATAGAAAAATGTGTCTAAAGGAAGAAGGATAGCCAGTCCTACATACAATAACAATATAAAGCAAGAACAACCTGTGAATAACAAATGGAAACCAAATTAATCCTTCCTTCCCAGAATGAGGGCGTAGTCGAACTAAACGTTAAAAGAACCCCCATTATTCACAAAAACGCCGCGAAATGACGAGGTAAGCGCGCATCTCCGTTCTTTCTCTCTTCTAGACTGCGCAGCTCTAACGATAAGGAAGAAAGTCTGATCACTCACATGCCAAGGCGTGTTATATCGACGTGACGTACTTGTATATACATGTAGATATATCATTCCGGTGCTCTGCTGTGGTCGAGGTATGCAAAGAGCTTTTCCTCTGCCATGTCTAAAGGTGAAGATCCGAATAGGGAAAGTGGGGGATGTTTTTCCAAAGACTTGGCGCGTTTAAATAAGCTAAAAAGACGAGACGAGACGAGAGAGCTTGAAGCACAATACAGCAAGAGCAAGGCAATAAAACGCGAATTAATACTACCTATGCAGTGCTTATCCATACTGGCTCATACGCTTCAATGCATGCCCAACCCCGCCCACGATACAGTGCTTACCTACCGTAGCTATGCAAATTAGAGTTGAATAAAAGTGGGTAGGCCGTAATATACGGTAGGAGTTAAGAACGTGTCCGAGAGGTGGAGTTTATACGGGCAGTAAAAGGCTAGTAAAAAGTGTACAAGGAGTAGGTATGAGGATTTGTTGCAGAATTGGTGATAATACTATTCCTATGTATGCACATTGGCCTCAATGCTTTGTAGCAACTGCACGCATGTATACAAGACATGTGAAACGACGGTGGGCGTTGCGCGGCTGTTTGGAGTATGTATGTGGAGTGGATCTACCTAGAATGTGGAAACAACAGGCACGGCTGGTGTGGTGCGCAGCGCAAACGCACGTATGGGTGAATTGTTTGATGTGAGGGCTTTGCGGATGAATCCGGAAAGGGGGGGGGAAGAGGGGTGAAGAGGGGCGTATGATGAAGGTTGAACGTGGGAGGATTTTCTATTAAGAATACACAAATCATAATTTCATTCCAATCCACCCAGTTATGCTTTGATGCATATCCAAAATCTACCATCTAAGAACTAAAAAAACAAATTCTGCAGCCGCCCAGGGGTAATGCTGATATGGCTGCTCTAGCTCATTCACTTTAGACAAAAAACCTCCCAATAAGCGCCTTTGAAACCCACACATAACCTTCCAGTCATAAACTCAACACCTCCCCAATCTCAACCACACCACAAGCCTCATCCCCATCCATAGTAACCAAGATCCCGTCATCCCCAAACCTCCCATCTCCCAACGCCCGCGCCCGTCTCATCCTTCCAATCCACTCCACCGCCTCGCTCACTTCCATATCAGCTGACACAGCAATCCATTCACGCCGCGGCACCATCAAGCCCCGCACACACGCCGCAGTCTCCTCCATATCACCAGCCTGTAGCTTCTTGATCCGTCTCGGACTCACCACCACATCGCTGCCCTGCCGCGCCCAGCCTGTCGCGGACTGGTAGGCCGATAACAGGACGCGCGATATGGTATACGTGCTGCGAACCTCCAGCATGTCGATGAGCGAAACGGCAATGTCGGATAGTTTTCGCGGTGCTGGTACGGCAGCGGCGCCGATTGCACCGCCGGGGTGGTTTTTCAGAAATACACTGGCGAGGTTGCTGTGCAGTTCGCGGGAGACGGCGATGGCGAGGGCGCGCCGAGAGCGAGGGCCATGGTTGTGGAGATTGTGGGCGCGTTGACGCCGAATGCGTCGGTTTCGGAAATGTGGATGGGGGCGGGGAGGAGGATGGTTCCGGGGCGTTGGCGGATGATTTCGCAGTTTGAGGGGTGGGTGTGGGAGGTCATGATGATGGTTGGGAGGGAGGTGTCGAAGTGTGGGAGGAGGGCGAGGAGTTCGCCCGTCTTGCCCGAGTTGGATATGAAGAGAATGGTGTCGTGCTCGTTGACGGTGCCTAGGTCTCCATGTAGTGCTTCGGTGGGGTGGAGGAAGACGGCCGGGATTTTGAGGCTGAGGAATGTGGCGACCAGTTTGACGCCGATATGGCCGCTCTTCCCAACTCCACAGACGAGCACCTTGCCCTTCCTACCTCCATATCGTGTAATTATCTCCACGGCCGAGTTGAAGCCTCCTCTTGCAATTGGATCCGTCTCATACAGCATTGTTAAGCGGGAGAGGGATGTAGCCTCGGTACTCAACACGTGCACGGCATTTGTGAGCCTGGTATTGAAATTTGAGCACGACTCCTGGGGTTCTGGAGGTGTGATGGAGCCTAGATGGGCCAGGGAGGGTAATTCTTCACATGGCGTAGGTGGGGCGGGCGGGGATGGTGGTGGCATAGACGGGGCGTGAGAAGAATTGAGGAGGTAAACCTCGCTGTTTTGAACGGGGTGGTGATCCAGCGCCATTATTGATGAGATGGAAGCGATAACGAGTTCAGTGAAAGGTCCGCTCTGGCCAAGTAATCTTTTATGTAGAGAATGAGTTGGTCCCAGGACTACAATTGAAGGCTCAGTACTGTAGTTGGAGGGAAAGGCGATTTCCTTGGGACAAATCAGCACGATGTTGTTGAAAAGTGGCCAAGGTACCTGTGTATGGCTGCTTACCCCGAGATATAGATGTATCTTCTGTAAGATCTCGCGGCCGAAAGTAGGGGCCAGGCTTTGTCCTCGACTCCACGTAATCGTCTAGTTTCGAATAATAATAATAATAGCCAGCTCAAACAGAACGGAATGTGAATCTGCGTTTACGAATCATTCTGTATGCTGAGGGTGTAGACATGGTCCATGAGGTGTAACAACGGGGGTCTTGTAGCAGACCTGTGCATGTACTCGGAGGAGAAGGAGAAGTGGATGTGGATGTGGCGGGGATAGAGAAGCTTTATCTGTTGGTACATGAAGGATTGATATCGCGACCAGGAACATGAACGTGCTTAATTTATTAATGGAACAGGGGTCCACGCTTCGGTCGTCGCGGACATTGAGGTGCAGTAGAGTAGAGTCCAGTGAACCTGGTAGATCGCCTAGCGCATTGTATGATTGATCCTTGCTGAGGCTGGTGTATTTGCTGCATTTTGGTGCATTTGCGTGAAGCACGCAATTCTGGCCGAACTTGTCCCTTCACATCACAACGACACGACTTGCTGCTTCAGGCTTGCTTGGAATCACATCTCGGCTGCAGTTACATATAATACATGTACTACCTGTATATAATGTACGTATATTACCTGATGCACCAGTATGGCACCGACCGAAAGCATCACTATTGCCCGAGGATAGGGCATTTGCGGGTCATACCGAAGTATTGGAGTCATGACTCTATTGATTTGAAAGCCGTTTGTCCATCACCCCGATGTGCAGAAAGGCAAGGCATGCAGCCCATCGGTCTGTTCCTGCGGACATATCACAATACCATATAATAACACCGGCTTTCAGATACCGTACTGTATGTGCAAGTCTTGGCAGGTTAGAAGATCCTGGGACGACGCGCAGCTGGCGGTGTAGCATCCGGACGAGTGAAGCTTCGACGTGCCCCACGTGTCTCCGGGTTTCGTCTTGGAGATATATCAAGTTGGTGTGAGGGTGTGCTTGATGCCTTGAGATAGCTACAGTACGGGTAGGGTTCATGGAGAAGACCAGGCAGTTGGCTCATGGAAATCCGATGAGTCAAGACTGCATTTTGGAGATTGTACGTATTTTCGTCTTATCTTGATCTTGACCACAAGAGGCGGATCGCGGTCCGGGTCCGAGTCGGACAATTGAAAACAGACGTTACACAATGTAGCCTCATGATTGATCCAGATTAGATTGCAGTCCAACTTACGCACTTGAATCTAGATGCAAGGAACATGGGAACATGGCGATAAGCTTCTTACGTCTGAGCGCCACTAAAGACTTTGGTGGGTTGAAAAGTGTAACGTGATTCATCACGGGATCTAGCATATGATGGTCACGTTACTAAACTACCAATAATACTTTGGAAAAATCTCTTATTCATCCATAATGATCCAAGCGTGGATAGCACTTCAGTTTGATATAGACTTGAGGTAGTCGTAGAGATGTTTTTTTTGGAAATTATCGTATCCAAGATATCTTTGCGTTGATCAAACCAGAGGAGAGAGACTCATTTGGCCTGAATGGGGGCGTTGATCTCAATGGAGCTACTTTACTTGGAAATATAAACAGATACTTATACACATACACTCTCATCACTCATACCTCTCACTCTCCGTCTCACTCCGTCTCACTCACACGCTCCACGTTCTCCACATTCTGCCCATCTCTGAATCCCATGATCCACCTTTCATGCTGACGATTGGTTAGATCTGGGGTGACAGCGGGCACCAAGCCATTTTAAGCTTGATGGTGGAAGCTGTAGGTAGGTGGTCCGAGCTGTCCACATCGCTCCCGCTCCCGCACCTGCCCTGCTCCTGCACCTACCATTCTTCCTTAATCAACCTCATCCTTGAACATCTCCTCACCTCATCGTCATTCCGACTCAGAATACCCTCAGAAAAGTCTGTAAGTACCACTCGATTATATCTCCACAACCTACACGAGTTTCACGCGATTAATGGGCTTGTTATGCGCTCCACACATGCTCATCTAACCCCCGCGATTAAGCTCTGATCTTGACCATGTCGCGACACGGAATTTGTGCTTCTGCCATTGAACCCAGTTCCTCATAGCTTCTCACTCTGCTTGCTACACCGTCTTATCCTTCACCACCTTCTGCATCCAACGTGCGAAAGGACAAAGCTAACCACCTACATATCAATAGTTTCTCCGAACCTCATCCTACCATTGAATTCACCCAGCTTCTCCGGAAGGACCCAGAAAATGTGAGCTCAATTCATCCCATTTCTGCTGTCCTCTGGAATATGGGAAGGAGAATGCAATTGCGTTACCACCAAAAACCCAGGATTAGGGTTACTCCAACATAAACTCCCTACCAAAACTCCCCCCGAATCCTCCAGAAACACCAACCCCTATCAATCTTCCAACTCCATTCTTTTTACAGCAAACCTAAGCTAACAACACTCCCCGCAGCCCACCATGGCACCCATCTCCATCTCCACCCGCACCATCCACCAACTCACCAAGCGCCGCAAGAATTGGGCCGCGCGAGAAGCAGGCGTCATCGTCGTCTTCTGCATCGTCTTCCTCGTCGCCTCTGGTCTCATCGCTCTCTTCCTCTCGCGTCTAATCAGCCGAAAGAGAGCTGAGAAGGCTTCGCGTCGTTCCGTGCTCTAGAATGGGCATATACGATAATGCGCAGAGGAAAGGAAAAGAAAATGGCGGGTTATGATTCATGAATAGGCAAACGGAAGGGAAATCGATCAGTAATATCGAAGGCGTTTTCAACTATTGCATAAAAAAGACTTGCTTGCGCACACGGGCGTATTGGAGGAGAGGGATCTTCATGGATGGACGGCCTTACTATTACGACGGGAAATGGAAATGAGGCGCTGAACGGCGTGTATTCGATGGATGGATGGATGGATTGTCTTGCTTGTACCTAATTCCCCATAACGAATCGGACGGACTTGGGCGTGGATATGCCATGGTGGCGTTTTTCAATAAAGGGATTTATTTCTACCGACCATTTGCACTTCTCGACATGTTGCAGATTGGGTGAGCAGTGTTTGAACGGGTTCATCAAAAGTAGATTGCTCGTTGTTCTTCTTCTTCCAAGTCTTCCAAGTCTATGCAGTCTGTGACAAGCGAAACAATGCAGGAAGTTTCCTGATGAGTGCTACTTACTCGCCGGCTACACCAAAAACAGACAAAAAGCTACGTACGACATCTCATCTGTAGCAATTTACAAGGCTTTCTTCGTGTTGCCGTTCCCGTTTGCATGTCCATTTCCATTGCCATTGCCATTCGCGCGTCCATTTCCATTGGCATGGCCATTTCCATTCGCTTTGGCGCCTGACTTCCCGGTAACGATATACCCGACAGGCCATGCGAAACGCGCACTTAGCGATTGCCCTGCTTCGGCTGACGTGAGGTATTCTACTAGGGCTATGACTGCGAGGGGATGGTTGTTAGTACGAAATGCGGGATATGAACTTTTGATGGAGGGGGGTTGGAAAAGAAGGGAGGAGGGGTTAGAAGAGGAGTGGGGAAGAAAGGGGAGGGGGAAGAAAGTGGAAGGGGATTTAGATGAGAAGGGGAAAAGGGGAACAGAAGGGGGGAGACAAACAGATATAAGCACCCAAGCCCGTGAAAAGATGCCACCACCCATGCAACTCAAACGCAAAGGACCACGCATGCCGATTGTGCGTTTTATGGACGTTAGGTGCGCGCATGCCCCGTTATCGATGTTCCAGATTATGAAGCCGGATACGAAGATTGCTGGGGATGTGGGTTAGAGGGGGTTTTTTTGGAATGGGTGGGGTTTGGATGGAGATTTGGGAGGGAGAAAGGGGGAAGGGGGAAGGGGGAGGGAAAAGGGAGGAGGGGGAAGGAGGAGAAGAGGGGAAATATACCAGCGCCCCATGTAGCTAGGCTCTTGACATCTTTCCTGACGATGGGATCGGAGACTCGTGCACTGATTATTGAACGGGTTTTTATTCCTATTGCTGCTATCATTACACCTGTTTTTGAATTAGTATTGAATTTAATTGCATTCCTTGACTTGTGGGGAAAGTGAAAGAGGGAAAGAGGGAAGAGGCTTGTGGGGAACTGGGGCAAGAAAGAAAGATAATTCTCTTACCGAAAAGCACAGAATGCATAATCAGCTCATCCGTCACACAATGCCAGGTGCTGAATGTGATCATGCCGGCACTTAGAACCGCGCCGTAGGTCACGGTGTACGAGATTGACTTGTCGAATGTGAAGACGCGGTGCAGGACGGTGGCTGTGGCTAGGAGCATGGAGAGGTCGTCGGCTGTGGATGTGTGTTAGTTATGTGATGTATGGCTTGTGTGGCTGAGGTGAAGGAAAAGGCCCAGATGATGGTCATGTAGCCGTCCACCAAGTGAAAGATTGCTTCTAGAAATAGAAGGATAGAAGGGATAGAAGGATAGGAGGAAGTGAGAGATGAAATGAAAACGTACCCCATTGCGTGTAATTCTTCATTGAGGCATGGAAGACGGCACTCCCGATCCCCACGGTTGCAATGCCCAAGTACGGCAAGTTGCGCAATATCGCGTCTTTATGGTTGGCGTTTGACTTGATGCCGTGGTATGCGTAGTAGACTGAATGGAAGTTCTCAGCAAATCATCTCTGAGTATCTACCTCCCTGAAGCTTAAGCTCAAGACAGGGAGTCTCATCACGTGGTTGATAATTCCCATTTTCCAGTTTTCAAAAAGGAGAGAAACCTGCAAGGTGGAAGGAAGCCACAAGATGGAATGAATGAGAGGACATACTGTAGACCAGATTCGAAAGCGTGTTGATGAACTCGGCGATATACGTCGTGATAATGTAATCCTATACCCCAGTCAACATCAACATCTTCGCTCGCCATGCAAGCAAGCAAGCTCATATGCGTTCATTCATTGCAACATACCTCTTCACAAAAGCTACACACGAAACACCGTATCAGCTCTATTCCCACTTTATCGACATCCAAAGAGCAGGAAAACCCAAAACTTACTTTGCCTGCGATTTGACCTCTCCCCAGAATCCCGGATGCGGATCCTGGCGATAGGCAAACGAAAAGGGGTTGCCATGCGACGTCTGCTCTCTCGCTGGAGCCGCCAGATTACCCTTGTAATAATCCATTCTTGCCTTTCCTCGAGTTGCGTCGCCAAAGGGTATTGGTATAGTAGGTACAAATGTATGCAAAGAAGATGGAGGAAAGCTCGGCGTCTCGATCCTGTACGAGTATCTTTCTATCTTTCCTGACTAGCAGCGCAAAGCAAAGAAAAAGGAATGCAAGCAAGCAAAAAAGAATCCCTGAAAATAAATATACGCAAGAATGATTCCCCTTCTCGAATTGAATGTCGTTTTGTAATTTTGCCCCTTTTGGCTTTCCTTTTGTTGGGTGGCCACTTTTCGTATGCGGACATGATATGCAGGGTCCAGCTGGCTACCTCTAGGCTCGCTGTCTATGGATGCACTAGACCCCTCATTTAGACCAGCTGCGGTTTAGCGCCAGGGATGTGAAGGGTTTTCCTTGTTTTAGATCTCGGCCCGCCTGTCGGGGAGTCGGGATGGGGGAGATCGAGCATATGTGGTATCATGTGCATACCTAGGTACATGTGCATGTGGTCAAAGAAAAGGGTCTGGAGTAGATAATGTTCTGATTGTATAGATAGCTAAAAGAGCTACGGGTGATAGATATTATATTAGCATATTTGTAGAAGATTGTTATGTCGCGATAAATGCTATAGATATTCAAGTGTATGACCTAGCGCCTGGGTATGTTCTGTATCTAATCGTGTCCCCCTGACATGCGCTAGTAGTAGTCCATGTTTTCCCCCTACTACTTCTAGTAGTGTCACTAACCAAAATTTAATATGTAGCAAAGTTTGACAGCTGACTAAGCAACGCGCAGGTACTCGCTAAACCGCCTAAATTGGGTGTACATATAGGTACTAGGGCGTACTACATATAATATCATATCTTACTATCTATCTAAAATTTGATATACTACTACAAATTACCTCCTTCTATATTCGATTAAATACCTACTAGGATACCTCCTTCTACTACAAATTCTAGGCCTCTACTAGCCTAATAGGACTCTAATATCACGCCAATTCAACTAGCTAAGAAGGTTATAAAGAGAGTTATTTTAGACTCTTAAAGTACTAGGAAAGTAGCTTATTAGTACTCCTATACTAGATTCGATACTTAAAAGAAGGCTAACCTATAAGAAGCAATCTACTTTAAGGAGATATATATAGAACTATCTTACTACTAGGTTATAGCTAAATTCGGCCTTAAAAATTACTAAAGCCTTTATAATTACTATAAAAGACATAGAAGTCACCTTAATTATAGAGAATATAATAAGCTACTTTTAGCCGACTAGAAAGTATTATACTTCGAAATCTTTAATTAATATATCTATATTAGAATACTTCTTTATCAATAGCTTTTTTGTAGGATAGCTAATTATATACTATATAGAATAGTTTCTCCTAATACTTCTATTAAGGATCTTCTATATATAGGACGTGATTAGCTAAAGCTATTTATTAAAAAGTATTAAGATAAGTAGAAATTAATAAAAATGAAGTTCCTAGATATCTTATAGAAGTATACTTATAATATAAAGGATTTAGAAGAATAGTTCGAGCTTTATAAGTAGATTTAAGAAGATAATAATCTAGATATTAAAGATATCTAAAATATAGATAAGACTAGATTTAGAATTAAGTGCCTTATAAGTACTTAGTTTGTAATCGTCTATAAAGAGATCAAATTATTATAAATAGTCTTATCTGAAAATCAAGAGTTTATCTTATTCATAAAGATAATCTCTATAGTAGGAAAGATGATCCTTTCTCTTATAATCTTCCTAGAAAAGGTCTTTATTCTATAGATATTTAATAAGCTTTACCCTCCTAATTAGGCTATTACTTATAGTAAGAAAAGTTATAATACTTAAAAAATCAGTCCTTAATAGCTTTATCACTTTAATAAGTATATGAAAAGGATATAGGAGCCAAATAATCTAAGGTAAAAGAATAATCAAATAACTAATCTCTATAATAAATAGCTAGTTGTAATTAAGATACTAGGAAAGAAATGCCTACTTCTTATCAATAATTATAAGAGCTATATTAATAAAGAATTCCTTGATTATATAAAAGAGAATAGTATTCTAATCCTAGCTCTTTCTACTTACTCTATATATCTCTTTTAGCTATATGATATTAGCCTCTTCTAGAAGCTAAAGAAGGTATATTAGATAGTACTAGATAAGTATATAAGGGATCTCTTTAAGAGCTTTTCTAAGGCTAATTTTATCTAGTAATTACTTTAGATTCAGGTCTTAAAGATTATATCTATAGATATCAAATCTGCCTAGAAGAAATATAGTCTAGAGCTATATAATCTAGCTATAGTACTTGATTAGATTAAGGATAAAATAGTTCTTTCTTTAAAGGATATATTAAGTAATCTGCTTTCTTTCTCTTTTACTTAAATTCCTATGATAATTATATAGTATACTAAGGCAAATCGATAGCTTCTTACCTAATCAAAAGACTAGATTCTTACTAAAGCTAAGGAAAAGAAGCTAGAGCTTCTTATCAATCACATAGTATAGTGAATCAGGATTTGGCATATAAAGTGAAGTATAAAGTAGGTGAGAATGTAATTGTCATTAATCTAAAGAGAGAAGAAAGAAAGATTAAAGAAGGTAATTAAAAAGCTAGTTATATATATAATTTAGCTTAGATAAGTACCTTAGAGCTAGGTCCTACCTATGCTCTTACTTTATAGTCTCACGTAGTACCTTTATACTATGACATACCTCTCTTTTTATATAAACTTATATAATAATATATTGCTAAAAAGTAGAAAGCAGGTATCTAGATAGGTAAATAAAGATATAAATAACTAATTTAGACGTGTCTAAATAAGGTTAGCTGCTATATATCTATATATAGATATTAATATCCTTATTAGACTCTTAGTTATTATTTCCTCTTTTATCAACCTTTTATATTAGTATCTTACCCTTCCTACTATTTCCTTTACTCTCCTAATTATAATAGTCTATTATAATAAGATTACCTATAACTCTATAAGTTCTTTTAGTATTTCAGGACAAATTTAGAGTGTCTTAGATATAATAGTAGTTAGTATCAGCTATAAGTAGCTCTATGCTTCTATTTTAATATGTTTTAAAGCAATCTATTAGGTGTTTTAGCTTGCTAATACATAATGTAATTAGGGAGATAAGATATAACTACTTCTAATATAGTTACTTCCTTCCTTGCTCCTTCTATTACTACTACTACTTATATTACCTTTTATAACTTTAGACTTATCTATAATAGGCTTTATTAACTTATCTCCTCTACCTTTACTAGTAGGGTCCTTATTAGGTTTAATCCCTAGTAGAGACTTCTTTATCTCTAATAAGTCTCTTAGTCCTACTTTATGCCTTACTCTTTTAAGTATTATTTAAAACTCTATTTTAAATAATAAGTTAGTTTCTATTACTCTTTCTCTAGCCTAGTATAGCTTTCTTCCTTCTTTTAGCTACAGCCCTATTAAGTCTACTTGCAAGTCTATATTATAAAAGCTAGTACGTTTTTTAACTTTTATAAAAGTTTATAGTAGTAGTTTCCTAGCTTATATAATTTTGTTTAGCTTAGTCTAAACTAATTCCGCTCTCCTAGTAAGAGAACCTTTACTCCTACTATAAAGGATAATAAGGATAATAAAGATAATAAAGATAAGCTTGCTAGCCTAGCCCCTTATAGTCGTAGCTATTAGCCTATTTTGCTAGTAGTAGATTTAGACTTAGATAATAAGCCTTTAATCCTTCGTTTCTAGAAAGAGCATTATACTACTCTTCATACTACTAAAGTAGTATCTTAAAGTAGTAAGAATAGGTTACTAAAGCGTACTAGTACTGCCTGTCCTACTTCCTATTTAGGATATATGACTAGTATGCTTACTAGTTGCCTAAAGCGACCCTATTATAAAACTTCTAATCGCCTTAAAGGGGAGTACTATTTCTAGTATAATTCTAGGAATAAGTATTTAGATATTACTATTAAAGTATAAAAGCTATATCGTCATTTCTAAATAGCATACTTTTCTAGTAACAAAAAGGTATATTATATCCCTAAGTAGTCATATATATCTATACTAATATATGCTAGCTTTAGAGTAGGTAGTATATTATAGTACGAACGATTTTAGTAGATTTAGATATATTATTAGAAGATTCTAACCTTAAGGTAGGTAATATAGATGACGCTTAATACTAGAGCTTAGTATCTAGAAAGGCCGCTTAGGAATATTATTCTAGTTATTATGTCTAATTTGTTTAAGTAGCTTAGTAATATAGCTGCTTAGGATCGGGCCTTCTATTTTTTATCGTTATATACCTATGTGTTATATTATAGGCTTTAGCTATTATAAAATGAATAAAATGGCTCTTTTTCTCCTTTTTATAATCTCTTTTAATAAAAGGAAAAATATTAAAATGTAACTATATAGCTGTGATTATCTATCTTAGATAATATATTTTTAAATAAAAGTAAAAATGAAGTAATATATACGAAATTATAAATAAATGATTTTAAGAAATATAGTATTAGGGAAAGACCTTTGCCTAACTTTATGATTCTAGTTAAGGCTTTCTACTAAGCCTTATATATCTTATAGATTTAATAAGCTTTTAAAGTATTTAAACTTATACCTTAAGAGGTTCTTAGTAAGACTATCTACTAGCATATTGTCTATTAGCAAGTATATTACTTTAAAAGTACCCTTTAAGTTTTCCTATCTTAACTATATATTATTAATATTAATATATTAAAGCCTTATTAATATTTGATCATTTTTACTAACTATAAGTCGAATAGTCTATTAGTTATTATAGAATATCATCTAAGCTTTACTTAGATTAAGATAGATCTCTTTAAATAGGTACTAGAGCGCTATAGTTTCCTTTACTATATGTTCTACTCTAAGCAATTTAGCTTTAGTAGTTAATATAGTTATAGTTGCTTAGTATGCTACCTTCTAATATACTAAACTACTAAAAAGAGAGATAATAAATCTCTAAGAAGAGCGCTAAGTATTAGGATTATTAGCAAAAGAAGTATCTATTATAATAACTAGCTATTAGATTTTATTCATCTTTTAACTATATTATATAGCTAAGAATCGCGTCTTAAATAGGTATTTTATCATCTAATCTATTATATTTATATGATCTTAAGAAGGATTTATAAGGAAGTATAATAGAAAAGAAGCTATAAATGCTATATTAGGTCTAATCATAATTGCTATATATAGAACTAAGCCTACTTTCTCTTAATATCTCTTGATTTTCTAGTTTAGCGCTACCTTATTATATTTCCCTAGATCTATAGAAGGTAATAGAATGCTAAGACATTTCTAGCTATCTAGTTTAAATTTCTTTACTACTTTTTTAATATAGGTATTATATACTAGCTATATCTTGCTAGCCTTTCTATTACGAATTACCTTAATCCTAAGAAACTATTTATAATCCTTTATTAACTATAAGTCATATGCCTTATAAAGTCTAGTAATAAACTCTTTGGCTATAGTTTTATTTAACTAGTAGTATAATACTAAGACGTTATCTATAAAGAAGACTACTATTAGTTTACTCCCTTTACTTATAAAAATGTAAGGTTCCTCTAAGCACTTTATAAGTCCTAGCTATAGTAATATAGTAGAGAAGTACTTATACCATAATGCTAGTAAATCTCTTAGTTTATATAATGCTTTATCTAGCTTTATAAGTTTTCCTAGTTGCTTAAATCTATTAGGTAGAAAATAGATAACTAAAGAGCTTATTTGCTTTCTAGAGGCATTAATAAATGTATTAATAATATCATATTATTTAATTTCTAGGTCAAACCTAGTAGCTAGTACTATTACTACTTTAAAAGATCTTAATATAAGAGTAGTAGTATAGGTTAAAGTAATTATTTCTTTAGTTTATAGGTCTCTTCTAATAATAAGCCTTAATCTATATTAAATAAGATAACTATTTTAGTCTACCTTATAGTTAAAGACCTATTATACTAGGATTAGTTTTATCTTAGTATTAAAGGCGTCGATTATCTTCTAGTAGTCTCTTAATTTAAGGTTCCTAAGCTTTAGTAGATAATCTTTTTCAAATAGAAGTCTATAGGCATGTATAGCTAGCTCCTTGTAATTTTTAGGCTTTCATAGAAGATCGTTCTAATAAATCCTAAGATATTTAAGTTTTAGGCCTTATCTTATTACTCTACTTAATAGAACTAATATAGCTATTATAGTATATATAGTCTTAAATTAGTCGCTAACTAGCTTTAACGTTAGTTAATCAGGCTAGTATTCATCTAAGAATTCGTTAAACTAGTCATTTATTAACCTAAGCATTATAATAAAGACTATAGCTATAGCTTAGCCCTCACTTTGCTTATCTTATATATCTCTAAACACTATATATACTTAGTCTATAATCCTTTTACTAGACCTAGTTATAGGCGTTTTCCCCTTTTTCGATTTAGGTTTCTTAAAGTTAATATTTTATATTAGTAGAACTTTATATATTTTAGATAGTCTACTTTCTTCTTCTAGTATATTTATAATAACTAGGCGTGATGATCCCTATCTAATAATAACCTATAGTATTATTTTTAAAGGTATTACTATCTAAGTTGATTATAATTCTTTTATAGACTTTAGGATTAAACTCTCTATTTCTTTTAAAGCTAAGACGCTACTATTATATTATTCTTCACTATATTATTAGCTTATAATAGTATTATCACTATCTTATTATTATTAATTAATAGTAGCTATATCTATTTCTATTAGTACTTCCTAGTAGTTAAGGCCTAATTCTATATTTCTTTCTAAAGTAGGTTTAGGAATTAGAAGTCTCTTATCTATTCTATTACCTATTAGTACTTTTTCTACCTTTAAGTTCTAGCTCTATTAAACTTCCTTAATAGGTATTTGCTTACTTCTAAAAGTTTCATCTTTTAGAAGCTTTAGTGTTTTAATAGATCGCTTTTTAATTTCTTTATCTAGTATGTTTTCAAGTATTAATCTAGCGTCCTAGATAATCTCATCTTCTTTAATTAACTCTACTACTTCCTTAATAATTATAATTAATTAGCTATCCTCTTATTTAAGTTTTAGGTTATAGAAAATTCTTTTATTAAATATAATATTCCTAGTAATAATAACTTAATAGAGTTATAAAACCTATATCCTATATATATTAAAGGTAATATACCTGACTAAATAACTAATATAAGCTTTTAGGATTACTTTAAAAGCATATCTTTATTATTTTACTTCTCTTTCCTTTACTAATAGATACGCCCTAGCTCTATAGATATAGATTCTACTCTAATTAGGATATAGATCTATAGTAATGTATATTATAAGCTAAAGGTCGTACTATTTAAAATATCTATAGAACTATATATTAAGAACTTCATTTAGTAAAAGCTAATTATAGACTTTAGAGAGGCTAATATTATATAGAAATGTAGCTACTTTAACGTATTCTAGCTATATCTCTTCTAGTAGATTTGCGCCTATTCTTATCTTAATAGAGCGTATTTCTATTTCTTATCTAGCTTGCTCTTTTTTACTATTAGGCTCTTTTATAAAACTTAGAGCTAGCTTAAGGTTAATGCCCTACTCTATAGCCTATAATTAGTATAATATGAGCCTATTAATAGCTATAACTGCTTATTCATTATCTTATCTAAACTTGTAGATAGAAAGTCTATATTAGTACTTTACCTAAGTATTAAAATTCTTGAAAATAGGAAATAATTCCTCTTATACTTTACTCTTTAATAGAAACATAAAGAGCTTCCTACTATACTTATCCTTTATTACTAATACC
The DNA here is from genome assembly GCA_007821535.1 of Lachnellula occidentalis. NCBI lineage: Eukaryota > Fungi > Ascomycota > Leotiomycetes > Helotiales > Lachnaceae > Lachnellula > Lachnellula occidentalis. The sequence goes on from QGMI01000365.1 coordinate 17,389, forward strand.
TAATTGCTACTATTATATCCTAGTAGAAAGTTAAATAAATCCTAGAATATTTAATAGAATAAATAAGGTGCTTTTCTTTCTAATATTTGCCTTAATATTACTTATTTAGTATAAGTTAAAGTATAGTATTAATATATGCTTCTTAGTATGCCTTATATTACTACTTCTCTAGTATATAAAACGAGCTTCTAAAGAGCCTAGGGTCCTAAATGCCTAGCCCTCTTATACTAAATATCTTTACTATTACTTTATAGTTTTAAGTAGTTATAAGAGTATCTAAATCTATATCTCACTTGTCTTTTAAAGGTTAGGAACATAATTACTCTAGTAGTACTTATTAATATGATAGCAGGTAGCCTTAAGTAAGAGGAAAAGGGTTTATATTTAATAAAGCAAATATTAAACTTATGCTCTAGCTTAAGTAGCTCTATGCTTTTATCTAGTTTTCTATAATATAAAATATAATCATATCCTAAGTACTAAATGCTCTTAAAGCAAAGAAGAGCTTTAGATATAATATTAACATAAAAACCATTTACTATAATAATATTTTCTAATCTTAAGTTCTAAGTACCCTTGCTATTTAGCCTAGTAAGGAGGTTCTTAAAGACCTAAGTATTATGACTAGCGACTTTTAGATAAGAGGTACCTGCTTTAATATAGTTATTATAGTAAGCTTCTTTAAAGGATCTAGGCTTAAGAAGGTTCTTGTTATTAACTAAATAGGTAGTACTATAGTTGTCTATTAGAGTACTATTAGAAAGAGCATAATATAAGAAATCAAGTATTAAGTAAATACTAATATTATATTTAGATTGCTTAGAAATGAGAAGTAGGTCTAGAATTGTAATATTAATATTACTTAGAAATTTTAGATTAGTAGAATTAGATTTCATAGCGTTAGTCTTTTTATGTTTCCCTGCTTTATTAGAATTTTTAGCTCCTTTTTTAAGTAAAACCTTATATTTTCTCTTAAGAACGAGTTTTAGCTATTTCTATTTCTTACTATAAAGTCGTATTATAATATTATCTACTTGTTTTAGGTTCCTCTTTTTTATACTAGTTACTACTCGTTCTAGGTTATAGCATTCTTCTAGTTTTTATAGATATTTCTAGGTTAGGTTCGCTTTATAGAGACATATATGCTATATATCTAATAAACCGCCTTTTAGCTTCTTCCTCTTATCCAATTTGCTTATATTATTATTAGGATTATCACTTTAGTCTTTAAGAGTAGTATAGACTCTATCTTCTTATTTATTAATAAGTTAGTTTTTAGTAGCAAGAATCTAGAATGCTATACTATAGGCCTTAATAGAATATAGCTCCTTACTAAGATTTAACTTAATAGTAAGGGATTCCTATTCTTAGGCACTTTATAATAAAGCTAATTTATTAATCGCTTTTAGGAAGTCCTTAGTAGTAAGATAGCTTTCTATATCTAGAATGCTTTAGGTTCTAGCTTCTAAATATGCCTTATGCTATTGTTTATACTATGTTAGAGGATTAATTCTCCCTTCTTTAGCTTAGTCAAGTACTTAGTAATAGTCTTCTTATATAGCTTAAGTAATCACTTTTTAAGTAGAAGTAAGATTTTATTTGAAAAGTTGAATAATATTCTAGAAGTTAGAAACTGCTTTATTAGGCTCTATATTAAGTTTTATAATAATAGCATTTAATTTAGATAATATAACATTTTTAATAATCTAAGACTATATAAGCTAGTAGCGACTATAGTTATTAGCCTAATCTGCCTTAAGTATAGTATACTCCTTTTAATAGATTAAGCATTATTACTTGACTTCTTTAAAGGTTATTTTAAGATATTAAGTAGGTTTTAGATTATTAGCATTAGTAGTAGAAGCTATTATAGTAGATATGGCAGGTATAGAGGATATTAGAGCTTCGTTATTAAAGAGTATAATACTATTATTATTTTCTTTAGCTAGTTAGGATGTAGCGGCCTGATTTTATCTTTACTCCTTTTATTTAAGTTTATTGCTTAAGTATTAGTTCTTTTATTTTTAGTCTTCTAGTTTAATCAACTTGTCTAGAGTTTATAGTTATATTAGAAGATACATAAAAAGGTTGCTAGAGTTTTAGGCATTAGAGTTGATAAAGTTCTATACTTCTTATATCTTAGAATTAATATAAAGCGTATTATAAAACTTTAACCAACTCCTTTAATCATAAAGGAAAGCTTTATTAGTAATAGGTCTATTCTTATTTATAGTAATAGTATAGTAAGGTTTAAAATAAAGTATATAAAGTAAAGGATGTAAATAATGATTAATTCTACAATTATAGATTTAATTTAGAAGCAATTAATGCTAAGCCGGGCTCATAACAATCACGTAGTATAGTAAATTAGGATTTAGTATATAAAGTAAAGTATAAAGTAGATAAGAATGTAATTGTTATTAATCTAAAGAGAGAAGAAAGAAAGATTAAAGAAGGTAATCAAAAAGCTAGTTATATACATAATTTAGCTTAGATAAGCACCTTAGAACTAGGTCCTACCTATGCTCCTACTCTATAGTCTTATGTAGTGCCTTTATACTATAATATTATTTAAGATAATTAGGCTAGTTTATAGGCTAGATTTAAGGCTATTAATCAAGTTGAATCGTATACTAGAAAGGAGTAGTAGTAAGCTATAGATACTTAAGTTAAGAAAAAGAATTATTAGAAATATACTAATAGTCTAATAATAATAAATGCTAGTAACGATTAGATCGCCTAAAAAGATATTAAAGAGGTTAATAAAAGGTAATATTAAGAGGTAAAGGCTACTAAAGTATATAAGAGAGCTAAAGTAGAAGTAGCTATATTTATAGCTACTTTTAAAAGAATAGAAGCTATAGTACTCTAGTACTCTTATACTAAAGTAGTAGTAGTAAAAGCTTATACTTAAATAGCTAATATGATCAAATTTGATAATAATAATAATCTTGATATTCTAGGAAAAGAGCTATCTTAAGAAGAGCTTAAAGAATAAGTATATACTAATATAAAAGAAGTAGATATTAGAGTATATATAGAAGCTTTCAATTAGTTGATAAAGTAAGTAGAATAAGTAGTATAGAAGAAGAAAGAGAAAGCATTATAGAGGTAGAGAGAAGAGTACTATAAATTATAGAGATATACTCTTAATAGGAGGCCAGATTAAGGTTTTCCTATATAAGGAAGTAATAGTAAGAGAAGTAGTAATAATAGTAGATTTAATAGTATACTAGTAGTAGAAAGTTAGCTAAATAGTACTATTGAGAGGTCGATAAGAGATACGTGCGTCTCTATAGTACGTGACTTGCGAAAGCAATAATACCATAAAATATAAGACTAATAGAAGGGTAGGAATTATATAGTAAGGAAGAAGGTTGATTTAAAAGAGTATATATTTAATAGCTAGCTAATCTAGTAATCATAGAAGAACTTATAGCTATACTATAGTCAGGTTATCTAACTAGGCTTCATCTAGCTAGGCTAGCCGGCCCACTTTAGTAAAAGATAAGAAGTGAAAGATAAAGCGCAAAATCTCCTTATCATATATGTCTCCTCTTAATTTAGTAACCTACTTAGCCTTCTAAGCTATTATCTAAAAGCAATCTATATATATAAATTTAAAACTTTATACTTTCATCTATCCTAAAACTAAATAACTAAACTAACTAAATAAATAATAACTAGCTACTTTTATACTAGTTTCTTAATCTACTTACTCTTTCATATAGCTATTATAAGAGTAGCTAGAACCTTATTGCCCTCCTTCTTCTTCTTTAAAGTTAGAAGCTTATTTGCTTTAATAGTATTAGTTATAATAGTCTCCTCTATAATAGCCTTTGCCTTAGCTTCTACCTTCTTCCTAGCAAATTGCTTAGTAGTATTCTTAGGTTCCTTTATAAGATCTTCTACTATCTTTCTAATATCTTAAGAAATCGTTTATAGAAAACTATTACTATTAGTTAATATAGGAATATATAGGATTTCTTCTTCTTCTACCTTTATAAGGTTTATCTCCTTAAGAGTAAAAGTAGGTCTACTTTTATCTATAAGTTAGATCTATTCCTTAGGAGTAAAAGTAGGTCTAACTTTAAGATCTTTTACTACTTTATCTCTTAAAGGTTTAACTATAATTGCTAAATAAGTATATGGTTTTTAGATAGTAGTATTTATAGCTTTAGTTTTTACTATAAGCTTTTCTTTCAAAGCAAGGCTCTTAATCTAGTACTTATAATCATAAGAGGTTTTGCTTAACTATTATATATTAATATTAATTAGCTTTTAGACATTATCTCCTTACTTCTACTAAGTATAGAATAAAAGGGTTTTAAATATAGTACGCTTCTTAGCTTTAAAGGTCTTTAAAACTTTAAGTGCCTTAGCTATAGCTTTCTTAGTCCATTTCTATTAAAACGTAGATATCTCCTTAAGGTTATAATTTAGTACTTTTAATTATAGCTCCTAAATGTCTTTCTAAGGAATTCTACTAGCAAGTGCCTTAGAAAGGTTACTAATCTATTAAAGCATTAAGGTTAGAAATTAATAAATAGGAGGATTAAGATTAGCCCTAAAGAGAGTCTCCCTAGAGATAATATAGCTATTCTTATTATTTTTATTAAATACAAAGCCTACTTTCTTGCCATTCTTGTATAGCCTAGTAGATAAAGAAGCTATTAGACTAGAAGAATAAATAATCAAATCCTTCTTAGTACTAGTACTATTATTAGATATAAACTAATATAAAGTTTTAACTTAGGTATAAAAAGTCAACCTAGTTTCAAGTTCTATATCCTTATCTTTTATTTAATACCCTTATTTATTAAGCTTTTATTTCTTATTTCTCATCCTAGCAAGCTATTAAAAATAAGGATGCTTAAGGAGGTATCTATTATAAAAATTGACATTAGTATCCTATATAATATTATTATAGATTTCTTTAAGTATAGAGACTAAAACTCCTTCTTCTCTTTATAAAACATTAATATTAATAACTAAGTTAGAAGTATTTTAAAAACTATATAGATTGCCTTTAATCTATATAGCATTAATAATTTCTCTAGCTTTAAAGATCCTCGTATAAAAAGGGATAGCATAAAGGTCTCTCTTATAGTCTTCTTAGAGACTTATATAAATAGCATAATTATAAGGATTATATAAAACAAGCTATTAAACGACTAATTAAAATATTAGATCATAGTTAACATTAAAGCCTATAATCTTCCTAGAGTAGTACTTAATATACTTAAATTATAGCTTTAGACTAGTAGTAAGTTCTTTGTAAGAGTTATTAAAAAACTAGTAGTTTCTCTAATACTACTTGAGATATTCATTCTTAGTAATAATAAAGGATGTAATACTGCTTTCCTATATAGCAGTTTCAGGGATAGGGGCTAGAGACGCATTTACTAGTCCTTTGCCTTTATAAGAAAGTATAATAAAGTTATTAATCTAGATTCTATAATAGTACTTAATAAAAGCATTATTATAATTAAAGAACTCCTATATTATTAAGCGGTTTCTAATAAGTTCCTTAATAGAGAAGCACTTTATAGTAATATTTAAAATTTCTTTAAGTTAATAGAGTATAATAACCTTAGTAGAGGTAGTATTAACTATTAGTATTAGACGTTAGGAAAGAAGTTTTAAATAATAGGTATAGACGCCTAGTCTATTATATATAGCTTCTCTTAGAAGCTTTACCTCTTAATTAAAGTCGTATTTGCTAGTTTTAGCTAACTCTACTTTTTATAGGTCTAGAAGATCATAATAGCAGATATCTCTAAGATGTAGTTTCTTTATTTCAAGTTTCTTATTAGTCTTATCTATTAGCTTTCCTTCTTTATTAACTATTCTAAAGACTTTACTTAATTCTAGTTTAGGTTTATTAATTAAAGTCTAACCTAAGGCTAAAAATACTATATTATGATTCTTCTTTCTCTTCTTAAAAGCTTAGCCTTCTTTTAGTTTAGCTTTTTTAAAAGGCTCCTTATCTTTATATTAAACCTTATTATTAAAACTAGGAAGCTAAGAATACTTATCTTCAAGCTTGACCTATTATAGTACTAAGATTCTAAAAAAGGAGAACGTAATACTATATCTAACTAGGTCTATTTAAAAAGGATTTATTAATAAGTCGATCTAATTTTCCTTATCGTAAATAGTAATAGCTTAATCTAAGACCTTAGATCCTTAGTTAAGACGTCTACTACCTTTCTATCCTCTTATAAAATGTATCTATAGCATTTAGTTTAATGCTATAACTATATCTCTATATTTAACTTTTATATTATTAACTTTTATAAAAAAGATAACTACTTTAAGCTAAGTGTTTCTTCCTAGTAATATAAAATTAAGGTATACTATGATTTCCTTTCCTCTTATTAAATTACTAAATGTAATAGTAATCTTTTCTTTAGCTATATTAACCTTTAACTTGATATTAGAGATTCTTTTATACTCTTTAAAAGCATCTGCCTCCTTAATCTTAAACTCTTCTTTTAATAAATTAGTATACTTAAAATAAGTACTCTTATTAACCTACTTCTAATACTTAAGATAGACATCTTTTATATTAATCTTACTAACCTTATAGACTTCTACTTCTTATAACTATAGTAGAAACTAGTCTTTAGGTTAGAGAGATAGTATAATATCTTTAAAATCTTTTAGATAGAGGAGCATATTTAAGCTAAAGCTAAGAGCTTTATCTTTTGCTTCTATAAGAGTGATTCTAGCTATTATACTAATTTAAGGATTGCTTTTTATAAGCTTATTCTAGAGTAGAGTAGTACTTAGACTAGTAGATTCTATAGAAGTACTTATTTTAAAATAAAGCGCTTTTCTAGGATATTAAATAGTATAGAAAAGAAGGTATTAGAATAGGTAAATTATAAAGGTTTAAAAAAGCAAAATCTAGTAATAGTAAAGCTTTAAAGCTATATAAGGAGTTTAATTATAATAAAGCTCCTAAAGGTTAAAATATCTTAAAGTGATCTAATAGAAGGTAAATATAAGGTTTAACCTTAAAGAAAAGATTATAGAAATAGTAGTAATAATAGTATAAGAGTACTTATAGAATAAAGACTTGCTAGTAAGAATCTATACTAAAGTAGTTATTATTATTATTATTATAAGTGAAGGGATTTACTAACTTAAAAGTCTCTAATTAACTATTCTCTTAAAGCAAGTATAAAAAACGCGATTAAGAGTAAGAAAGGAAGGAGATTGCTTTATAATTCTTATATAGCAAGCTTAGAAGGTTCTTTAATAGTATAAGGAGTATTTAGAAGTTAAGGACGCGTTATTATTATAATATAGAATTAAAAGTGTAGAAGCCTTTATTAATATTGCTTATATAGGTAATTCTTAGCGCTAATAGTAATAATAAGCTTTTAGTATACTAGTAACTACTTCTTCTTTTTAACTTCTACTAAAGTCTTCTAAGGATTATAGAAGTAGATAAAGACTCTTCTTAATTGCCATATTCTAAATCTAATATTAAAATAGTATCTAAAACATTTTTCTATCCTAAAATTGAATTAAATTAGATAGGTCGTCTCTTTTTAATTTACTATTAATACTATAGCGCCTTTATCGCTTTACTATTTTCTTTACTTTTTAGCGTATAATACTACTAAAATCTAAGTATATTAGTAAATATACTATATATAGTTAGCAATATACTTTTAAACTTACTCCTTTTAATCTAGGCTAGCTAGGCTAGCCGGCTGAGATTTGTTTACTTAGTTCTCCTCCTATTTTAAATTAAATACGCTATCTAGTAGTATAAAATATTAAGCCTTTTCTTTATTTTTAGCCTTAACCTTTTAAAGGTATATTAGTATCTCTTCTACTACTTACGCTTCTTATAAGCTTTTATCCTTATCTTTATTATTAACTTCTACTATAGTATACTTTAACTTCTCTTCTACTATAAAGGTTAGTAGAATGACTTAAACGTCCTACTTATTACTATCTTCCTTAAAAGCTATTAATATGCTTAGTAGTTAAACTTTATTAATAGTTATAAGAACCTTTTAAACTTAAGGAACTTTATACTTCTTTTAAGGTTAAATTACTTATTATTTAATTAGAGAATTAGACTATTCTAGCTACTTAGTTATTCTTAAATTCTTCTTAGTTTCTATAAGATATAGATTCCTACCTAATAGATGTAATATCTTCTTACTATAGATAATATTCTTTAGTTTATTATTATCTAAAGAGATATTATTAAGATTAAGAGAATTAGTAGGAATTTAAATATCTTTCCTTAGCTTTTTCATGCTCTTAAGTATTCTTAGTTTATAGATAATAGTAGTTTAGTTAGAATTAGCCTCTTTACTTAGATTTTTATTAACTAAATTTTAAGTCTAGTTTTTCGATTTTCTTAATTTTTCTAGCAAAATAGCTAAACTTTCTAGACTCTTTTCTTAAGTTTCCTCTTTATCCTACTTAGATCTAGGTAGTCTAAACTCTTATAAAGAGGAATGTAGTAGAGACCCACTTATAAGAGTGCCTCTAGGAGGTTTTATAAAGATGGCGTTTAAGGATTTAAAAGTAGATGTTTTAGCAAAACTACTATTCTCGACATCTGACTCCTTACTAGAACCTTTTATAATATCTAATATAACCTCTTATTATATCGCTCCTTACTCTTCTTCTTCTACTATACTAACTTTACTATTAATAATAACCTTCTTATTATTAGACTTATTCTTAACCTTATTATTAGTAGAATATAGATAGCCGTCTTTTAATAAGAACTTCTTTAATCTCTTTCCTATAAATGTGCTATATAGCCTTATTTTATTAAGTTTAGCTATCTAGAAGTATTTCTTATTATAGTTTACTTTAATAATCTTATATAAACTAAGCTATTTAAAGTTAAATTTCTAAGATCTTAATATATCTTTTTCTAATATAATATCTTTTTAAAGAACTAGATCTCCTACTTTAAGAGGTATATTTCTAATATTATATACTTAATTAAAATACTCCTTACCCTCCTTATATCATTAGCCCTTTTTAAGTCTAGCTTCTTTAATATCCTTATCTCTTATTAGAATTTAGTATATATGAAGCTTTAAAAGATCCTTATAAGTCTTAACTTTATCCTAGTTTAGCATTTTCTAAGTTAGGTATTTTACCTTAATAAGGAGTATAGCTTTTCTACTATATATAATATAGAATAGTGTTTCTCTAATTAGTTAATAAACTAATATTCTTTCTATAAGTAAGATAGCTTTAATAGCTTATTTATATTTATATCTTCTAAGCGTTAGTTTTACTATAGAGTTTATAATCCTTTAATACTTTCTTTTAGTTATACTATTTGCTTCTAGATAATAGGCAGAAATTTAGATTCAGCTAATATTATATTTATTAAGGAGTTTAATCGTTTCTCTTATAAACTCAGTTCTTCTATCTATAATAAGCTTCTAGAATAGACTATATTAATAGATAATATCTTTTTAGATGAAGTTAGTAATATATTTAGCCTTTTTTATAGGAATAAGTTTAGCTTTAGGCTAACTAGAGAAGTCTTTCCTAGCTATAATTATATACTTATTTCTACTAGGAATAGTAATAAGATTGATTTCCCATTTTTCTATAAGCCTATTTAGTCTTATTAGATAGAGTAGTTCTTTCTAGTATCTGCTATCTCTTAACTAGTAAGTAGCATATATTAAGATATATTTCTTAATATCATAATAATATCTATCCTAGAAGTAATAGTAAAAGACTTTATAATAAGTATTCTCTCTATTCTTATATCCTATTTTATTATAGAAACGTTTAATAATCTCTAATCTTTCCTTAAGATTATTAATTACTAGATATATTATATATTGCTAAGTTAATTATTTCTAAAGTTTATAGTTAAGAATAACATATTAGAGAGCCTTCCTCTTAAAGCTAGAATATTTATTTAGTAGAATGCCTTATAGTTTCTTTAGATTAGCAAAAAACTAGGCGATTTAATATGATTCCTTAAGGTAGAAGCCGTCTAGATAGACTATATCTTTTTTTTCTTTATCTAGCTTATTTTCATTCTTTTCTAAATCTAACTTAATAAAGTAGACTCTTCTAAGCTCTTATAGAAGATAATTGTCAAATTCCTTATTATTCTCTTACTTAGTAATATCTATTACTATGACTAGTTTTTAAGATATCCTATTAGTAGCTCTATATTTATTACCTAGTATATGCTTAACCTTAAAGTTAAAGGTTTAGATATATGCTAACTATTAAGTTATTATTACTTTTAAATAGTTAGAAGTACTAATCTTTAACTATACTACTAGAACTTTAGTATCTATTTTTAGAGTAAAATAAGTTCTATATAAGTAGTAATAGAGTTTCTTAAATGCCTTATATACTTTATAACATTCCCTCTTAGTTGTATTATAGTTTTGCTTAGTAAGACTTTAGATTCCATTCTTATATTATACTACTTAGAGCTAGCCTTTCTCGTCTCTTTAGCCTAAGATATACCCTTATCCTTTTAGACTAGTATTAATAGTAAGAATAATTTTAAAACTATTAGGACTATAGTCTATATGATATAAGGCTAAGGCAGATATTAGAGCCATTTTAAGGATTTCTATAGCTTCCTATTATTCATCTCCCTAATCCTAGGTTGTATTCTTCTATATTAGTTAATAAATTAGCTTTATAACTTATACGAAATCTTTAACCTAGATTTAATAGTAGCTAGTAATACCTAGGAAAGTATAGCCTTTACTAGCATTATTATACCTTATCTAATTAAGAATCTTAATAATTTTAGTACTTGTAGGTTTATGTTCTTAGTAACTATAAATAAAACCTATAATATCTATTCCTTCCTTAAGAAACTAAGACTTAGGTCTAATATAAGCTTTAGCCTACTTAATTCTCTTAAGAGTTTTATCTAAATTGATAAGGTATTTAAAGATATATCTCTAGATTCCTAGATAGATCTCTTTACTATTATACTTGCTATAAGGTCCCTTGATGCTAATATTATCTATAAAAGGGATTACGATATCTAGAATTAATAGTCTTAGGATTTTATTAACTACTTATATAAACTATACTACTAAATTCATTACTTCTTATAGTAACCATATCATTTGTAATAGCTTTAAAGGTATTATAAAAGAAGTCATATCTTTTAATTATTTAGTAAGCTCTATTTAATTATATTTAAAGAAGAAGTTAATTAAGAAAGAGTAAGTATATCTAGCAAATTCTTTTAAGAATTTATCAACTAAAAGTAGTAGATTGGCATCTTATATTATTACCTTATTTATTTCTATTATAGCGTTAATAAGTTGATATTTCCTATCCTTTTTAGCAACTAAGAACTATAGGTTTTTATAAGCTCTTTTGCTTTCTTTTAAGATACCTCTTTCTAGCTAATCTATTAATATCTCTTAAACTATTCCTTCTAATACTTTAAGGTAAAAGAAGTTTAGTCTCTATTATACTTTATATTTAACCATTTAGATTTCTACTAGTAGTTAGACATCTAGGTATACTATCTTATACTTAGTCTAAATAAAAGATAAGGCTCCTTCTTAATTTTCTAGAACTTCTTATAACATTTCTCTTTTTTATAAAGTTATATTACTTCTAATATCTAGGGATTTCTAGCGCTTCTTAATAAGTCATTCTATTTAAGGAAAAGCTACGATTTATAGTAGGAAGTAGTATTTATATTTTCTAGTTTTAGGTTATTCCTAAAAATAACTTTATAAATCCTTATACTAGTTTTTATTACCTCTTAGAGGTTCTTCTATACTATCTAATATATCTACTAGTAGAGCCTATATTGATTTTAGTTTATATATAGTATAAATATAAAGTTTATTATTATTATTACTAAATTTTTCCTTTCCTTTTATCTTTCTCTACTTCTCTCCTTCTCTTTCTCTTTCTATTCTTATCTCCTTATTCTCTCTTTCTATCTAGTATTTCTCTTCTACTTTTCTTTCTTTTTAGGGATTTCTATTATTATTTAGTAAAGCTTTAATAGAAGTAAAATAGTATTAAAATTATAACGCCTTAATATATAAAATTATAGAAACAATATATAATACTTCTTCCTATCCTTTATACTAGATAAACCTTCTCTTATATCTTATATCTTTAAACTTATAATATTAAGAAAAACATTATTATCTAAAGATTTAGATTTTTGCGCTAAATCTAGGCTAGCCAAGTTAGCTAGCTAAGAATTTTTAGTATCTTCTAAATTTTCAGACTTAATTATAAAATAAACATATAAACTAGAATATAAATAAGAAGTATTACCTAAAGAAAATAGAAGATTTAAAATAGAAGAAACATAAAAATAACATTTAATATAAAAATAAGGAAAACCTATACTATACTCCTTTACTTCTCTTAAGGGATAGCCTTTCTTAATACCTCCCCCTTTTTTAATATTAAGCTTTAGTTTTCTAGTTCTCTTAAATCCTAAGTAGGATTATATATAATAACTAGAGCTTGCCTTTAAAGGAAGGTAGCATTATCTTTAAAAACTTCCTATTAAGATCTATCTCTAAGGTAGATAAATAAGAACTTTATCTTCTTAAAGAATAGTTATCCTAATAGGATATTATTAGATATTATATTTTAAAGGAAGAAGGTAGAACTTATATTAATATTACTAATGCAAATATTAATATCTCAGATCACTCCTTTAAATTTAAGTCTTATTCTAATAGCACTTATTATATTTAAACGTCCTACTTCCTTAATTAGCAGCTATAATAAGCTTCTAAAGGCATATAGCATAGTATTAATCTCTATACTAGTATTAATCATTCCTACTACCTTATTATAATTCCCTCTCTCATTTATCATATAGATTATTATTAATAGTATAAAGAAAGTAAAACCCTTCTTTAGATATTCCTCTATTAGACTATTAACTAATAGCCTTTCTATTTTATCTAATCCTAGTAAGCTTGTTTTCATTCTTACTAGTAAGGCTATATATTATAAGAACTTTATAACTATTTTAATAAAATTACTACCTAATAGATAGGTTTTAATTATAGATATCTTAATCTTATATCTTTTAAGAACATATTATATAACCTCCTCTAGCAAGTGCTAGGTTAATATAATATCCTAAATAGCGCTTTTTATAGCTTTCTACCTTCTTACTTATATAATCTTCTCTCTTATTTTTATAATAAAAGGAATATCTATCTTCTAAATAGTAGATGCCTTATTTATTAGTATAATAGCTAGTATAGTATCTATTAGCTTTATTATCTAAGATTAGGTTCTTTAAATTAGTTTTATGATTATTACTTAAAGAATCTTAAGTCTACTAAAGTTAGCCTTAACTAATATAGCTTATTTCTTTTTATCTTACTTATCTTTCTAATAAGTATCTTTTTATACTCTTTTCTTTTAAACTACATTTACTTGCAAGTCTACTTCTTATTAAGCTATCTTAGACTAGATGCTAAAGGGGTTCTTACTATCGTCTTTATTATATTCATCTCTATTTATGCCTATACTATTAGCCTAGAAGCCTATGTAAGGTTTAGCTTATAGTCTTTATAAGATCTTAGTTACCTAAGGTTACTCCTTCTTTCTCTATTTGCTTAGATCTAGATAAAACTTAGAAACGTTTTCTATAATACTAAAGAGCTTATAATAGAGAGGAATCCTTTTATTAGTCCTTTATATAATATAAGGTCCTATCTATAGCCTTAGGTTTTCCTTTATTCTTATAAACATTATACTATTATCTATAATATAGAAAGTCCTATTAGCTAAATATATATACTAGATTAGATAACTAGTTAAGTAGTAATGTATAGGAATAGGTCCTTAAATAAAGTTAGGCTTTTTAACTCCTTTATATATCTAATAAAAGTTCTTACCTTAAAGGTTTCTACTATTTAAGTTATACCTTCTATTTAAGTTATATAAGCTTCTATTTAAGTCTTTATACCTATTTCCTCTACTAGATATACTATTTCATATTTCCTTATTATACCTTCTAGTAGCATTAATATATAAAGCTTCTTTATTAGGTTACATTAGTATAAGATTATTATTAAAGTTATAAGAAGTATTCCTAAATTCTTATAATATTTTAAACTATTCTTACTATAATCTAGTAATATTAGTCTAACTAATAGATAGTTGGCCTACTACTTATATAAGATCATTAATGATTTTATCAGGTTTTAGCTTAAAAGCTTAAGTCTTAGTTACTATCTTCTAGCTCATATAAGGAATTAGTAGCCTAGGATAGCTATACTTAGTATTAAGAGGTAGAGGGAGAGAATAGGTTAGTACTAGAGGCTAGTAAGGGTAATAGTTTAGTTCCTAATACCTTATTAGATTTATAATAGCTAGAGGTCGCTTATACTCACTTCGTCTATCGTTTAAGTAGTATACTTTCCTATTAGATATATTAATCCTAGATACCTTTATAAATAGGTAATAGTAGTCTCTAAATTTAATATATCAAATATAATACCTTATTCTTCTTAATATTATAACTACTACCTATTTTAGAAGTCCTTAAAGGAAAATGTTATATAGCAATACGTCCTTAGTAGGTAAGTCCTTAGGAAATACTTTAGCCTAGATCCTATTAAAGTCTATAAGATAGTATTATAGATTATCTTCTAAGTAAGGTTAGCTTAAGATGGTTTAAAGATATATAAGAGTATTTTCTCCTTATATAAAGTCCTATTCCTTAAAGCGTATAAGTAAAGCTTAATAGAATTCCTTTTTATTAAAAGGTTCTTAATAATATTTAGGTATGCCTTTAATATCCTTCTTTACCTAAGGTTTCAAGTTATATTACTTAAGGATCCTTCTCTTAGCTTTATCTCTAGTTATACTATACTCTTTAGCCTATTCCTTAAATCTATCTAGAAAACTAGAAACTCTAGTTCTATTAAATACTAATAGTAAAGGTCTAGCTAGGCTTCTAATAATAATATATACCCTACCTCCTTTAACTAGGAATTAATATGCCTAATCTTTAATTAGGCGCGTTTTACCTAGAAGGTTTAGTATTTTAGATAGTTAATATACTATATCTATTTAAAATCAAGATATACTTCCTTATTAGTATTCTAAGCCTTATAGTACTCTATTAGATGCTTCTATTACTATATAATTAATCCTCTCTCCTCCTCTTTCTATTCTTATACCTGCTCTTCCTTTATCTTATTCTAATTTAGATATATGCTTTTCTAAAGCTCCTATCTTAATATATATAAGAGGTTTATAAAGTCCGACCTTTAATATATATAGTTCTTTTTATAGTTCTATTAATAAAGGCAGCATATAGCCCTCTTAGCTAGTTGAATAAGCCCTAGAGTATAAAATATTAGATCTAATATTTAGACTATAAACCTAACTAGAAGGTCGTCTAGATTTAGCATATAATTAATAATTACCTCTTCCTTATAGTCTACTTCTCTTAAGAACGTTCTTATCTGCTAGATCTATTTATACTTAGTTCTCTTAAATGCCCTTTATTATAAATATTCTATAAATAGGTTTCCTTCTATATTTACCCTTCCTTTAAAATAGAAAGTCTTATTTAAGAACTTTCTAATAGCTTCTACTTCCTTAAGGGTTAGAGCCTTAATTAGCGTAACTTATAGTCTATTTTAGTACTAGTAGTTGCTTAGGAGGTCGTTATAATAAGTCACCTAATTAAGGCAAAGCAGGCTAAGAGGTCTTAGCTGATAAATGTAAGCATTTCGCTAGCTTTCTTTTATAATAAGAATGTAATTATAAAGGTCTTCTATTAAGTTAATTAGTAATAGCATTTAGTTCTTATAAGGTTCCTACTAAAGGAGGATTAATAGAACTTATTATAATAAAAACTCTTTTTAGGATTCTTAAAGCTTTCTCTTTAAAAGAACTTAAGCTTTAAGAAGGGAATCTAAGAAAGATATTTTAGGTCTAAGTATCTTTAAAGGATAAAGTAACGCTTAGTTCTTTATAAGTGCTTAGTAAAGGAGGTATATTAATAGTTGTAGCTTCTAGTAGTAGTAGCAATTATTATTAGATTTAATATTCCTATTAGCTTATACCTTTCTTAAACTATAATATTAAAAGGTTGACTTTGCTAACTATATATATTATAAAGATAAAGAAGTCCTTTAATCTCTCTAACTAAATATATAATATCTCTAATTATAAGAGATAGAGGTTTATAAGTCCTAGTTCTTCTATTCTTACTATCCTTTTTCTAGTCTTAAAGCAAGCCCTTTCCTTACTTTATAAGACTCTAGGTAGAATTCTCTATCTAGCGATATTTAATTTATATCTTAGAATTACCTCTAGCTATGTTTTTAGTTTAGTCTAATAGGGTTTCTATAACTCCTATATTATTATTAGGAAATAAAAGATACTTAAGGCACTTCGCTTTTCTAAATTCTTATTAGTTACTTTTATCATCTTATATAATAATATAGTTTTAACGCCTAACTATTTTAGAATCCTATCTTTTAATTAATAATATAAATAATTTCTTTTAATAAT